>JAGSHU010000174.1:0-14016 GCA_021533255.1 Ceriops tagal | reverse complement strand
CAGCAAGTTAAACCCAAGAGACCTCTTATTTGGTTAGCAAATGAGACAATGAGTTGCACCAGAAAAAAAAAAAAGAAAAGAAAGAAAAGCAAATATGAAAAGAAAAGCAAAAAAAATAGAAAAATAAGGTTGCAATAACATGTATAGCACCTAATATACAAGTTAGTTGCGTGCTTGACTTGAAACAAAAAAAAAATCTAACTTATAATTTATCAAAATTAAAGATGAAATGCTGAAAAGTTATCAAACATTTCGAAGGAAAAACTAAATATTCAAAAAAATGAACCTAATTCCTAAAAAAAAAGATAGGCCCAAAAACAATAACAATTTAAAAAGGTGTAGGATATTGAGAAAACATTTTGTTACCACCGAAGAGCACAAATGTCTAGGTGATTTGCAATGTTTCCCTCCTTGGTAAGCAACCCACAAATCTTTCATGCATGCAACCTGACCACGCCTAACCGTATAGCTCAAAAGGTTTCCACCTTTATCCGATTACAGTCTACCTGAATGAAAGATGTTGACCAACAATGCAACCAAGGAATAAGAGCCAAGATATCTGAGCTATTAGATAACAGTAGAGACAATTTTGTTTGAATTGCATTCTAAAACTAATAGCAAAGAAGAAGTTAAAATTAGAGGTAGAATGCAAAAAGAGAAAAAAAACAGAGCAAAAAAAGAATAACGATAAGGAATTTTTCAGACAGTGCAATGGCAAGACTATATTAAGTGGGTAAATTTAATCTACACAAGCATTTTCCTATGATAAAAATCACTCATCTTGTATTAACTTTATAAACTGAAGAATTTTTTAAATTAGAATAATAATTATTTCTAAACATTATAAACTTATATACAAAGGATAGAAAAATCAGTCATACTTTATTAAACTTTTATTTTCCTTAATTCATGCATCAGCCACTCTATATATCTTTGTATTCGACTGGCATATGTCTCTTTTACTACTTGAGATGCCTCATGTGTAAACTCTGAATCCAGCAACCCAAACCAGCAATTTAAGGTACAAGAGGAAAAGATCCAACACTGTCTCCATGTACAAACAACCCCGAGCAAGTCGAAATACTGCAACCAAATGTTACACAAAGAAGGACAGCAACAGATCGTGCTTGTCATGCTTTCATTATTTCATTAAATGCAGTTTGCACGGCAGAAAAACCGGTCTTCTTGAAAGAGGCTATGATGCTATGGACTACTGTCCGAATTTTCTCAGCCAAAGCAGCCGCCTTTGGGACAGATGTAGCATTAGCTCCAGAATTGATCATTCATGGAACTACCATTTTATATGGCAAAGAGTCTTGCTTAGAATTACTCCTATAGTCATCTGGCTTTGCAAAAGTATAAACTTAACAGAGGCAAGCTGCTTGAGCCTTAGGCCTTGACACTGGAACCGCTTTACAGAAAGATGAAGCTCCGACAACTGCCGTTCCCCGAGCACCTGGTACCACCATAGGTTTATTGAAAAATAACCATTTTTTGCTGCTGCTGTGTGAAACTTCGTTATCACTTTCACAGTTCACCACAATCTGTGCAGCCAAATCCTTGACCCCTATAGGCATGGAGGTATTCCAATGTTTCCTGAGACTTGCTAAACTGCTAGGATCTAGAGGCATCATGAATAAAAAAAAAAAAAGAAAACAAAAAGGTCAGGCAAAAATATGCAGAGATAGACTAACACTTTTATTCCAAGCATGATATTGGAAATAATAGATCATAAGAAACATTGAAAGGAATATCCGCATGCAACCAGATATCTAAGAATGGTTAATGGAAACTTGGCATGTGAGCTAAACATAATATTAATATCATTATGTAGAACACATGCAATTTTCAAATTTAATGATCTTGAGAAACAAAACAAAATCAGAATTCCCCTGCTTTGGCAGATACATCCAACCAACTTCTCTTCTCAACTTGAGTAGACATCAATCTTAATGAAACTAATCAAAGTTTAGGCACAGAGATCTTTTTTTACCCTTCCTCCTCTCAAAGATGTAGGACAAAATGGTATTACTAGCAAGTAGCTCTGTCCCACCAATGCAGAAGTTAATCTAACTTGAGTTATATTTGGTCCTCCTCTTTTATCCTTTCTCCTACTACCTGGTCATCATGGCTCATTCCATTCGCACCTCTAGAAGCAGAATGAGATGTGGCAGAGCTAACCTCTCCCAAAACCTGTTGCAAACAATTTGGTGGTTTGGATATCGAAGCATCTTCTGCAGTTCTGGCTTCCAAGCTTTGATCTTGCAAATGAATTGTTGAATTAATTAACATGAGTGGCCTTTGTTATTTAAAGTATGACCCAAAATAAAATGCCTAATATAATGGTCGGTTAGGCATAACAGTAATTTAGGTCATCGGGTTTAAAATCCCTCCACTCTCTCTATTTAAGAATAACCGTTAAAGAAATAGGAGTATTTTCCTATTTAAGAATAACGGTTACAAAATAGAAGGATTTTCCTATTAAAGTAACAGTTACAAGAAAAAGGTATATAAATATACTATAATGGAATTTTCCTCTCTCAACCATTAGAGAGAAATTGAAAAGAAAAAAAAAGGGAAAAGTAGGAGAAAAGGAGAAGATTCATCAGGAGAAAATAGAAAGGAGGATTCCCATCTTCGCTACGGCACATCAGCATAATAGACAACAATATGTTGATTTCATTACGTTTTGTATGTTAGTATTCGCATAAAGAAAAGATCCTACATCATAGAAATAAGAATTTCAGAAAGAGAAATTTTAGAAAAGTCTAACAATTGGTATCAGAGCAGATCAGCGAATATTGTAATTTGTTTTCCTTTTATTGTTATTTGTGCCGGACAGTGTTTTCTTTTATTTATTTTGCGGGGCGTATAATTGAAAATGGTCGGCATTGAAAGGGGAAACGCCGGCCATGGGAATTTGTACCGCCGAAACGACCGGCATCAAAAGGAAAAGGGAAAAAGGCCGGCCATTGGAAATTGTACAGCCGCCGGACCCAAACGGATCTGGGTATGGCAGATCGGCCTCACCGTGAAGGCTGTGCTTCCAGGTACAGCTGCCGGACCCAAACGGATCTAGGTATGGCGGAATGACATCCTGGCGAGGCTGAGGTTCTGGGAACAGCCAAAGACATGGATCGGTCTGGATCTGGTGTCGCCGTTTCACAACTCTGGATCCGGTGAGAGCTGTGCTTTCGGGCACGGTTGGAGACCCAAATTGATCCGGATATGAAGGGACAGCCTTTCGATGAGGGCCATGGTTCCAGGTATGGTGGGAAACCCGAAACGGTCTAGGTACGGCGGAAAGGACTCCCAGAGAGATCGCAATCCCGGGTGTCGTCGGGGACCCAGATCAGTCTGATGGGTATGACGGAACCCAAGTCGTTGACGAAAGGGCTTCCAGCGAGCGCTGAGCTTCTGGGTACGCCGGGGACCCAGATCGGCATGGAAGGAACGGGCAAAAAGGCTTCTCGGCAAGCACCCGTTTCCGGGTATGGCCAGTGACCCAGGTTGAGCGTGGGTCTGGGGACTCTGCGACGCGGGGCTTACCAGTGTGGGTGTGCGCCAGTCGCTCCCGCATCGCTGGATTGTGCGACGCGGGCTTGCCGTTGAGGGGCGGTGCTGCAACCACGATGCGGGACTTGCTGGTGTAGGTGTGTGCCAGTTGCACCTGCGTCGCTGGATTATGCGACGCGGGCTTGCCGGTGAGGGGTGGTGCTGCCACCGTAAGATCCTCGGCCGGAGGCAGCATGTGGGCTGTGTCGCCCGCAGTACGGTGGTGTTGCCACCGTGGGTCCCTCAACCGGAGGCAGTCATGTTGATGGTGCTGCCCATCACGGGGTACTTAACCGGCGGCAGAAAATGAGTTTTCCGAATGGATGCCACCATGTAAAGGGGACCGGTTACTGGAACAGTACGCCGACGCGTATTGGATGGACGGTGTTAACTCCCACATAATAAAAAATTTAAATCTTCATAATTGAAAATTTTTTTAAAGTTTATTGAGATCACATCAACATGAATCAAATGTTAAAAGCTTGTTAGTCACCAAAGTGGTCTGGCTTGAAAGGATTTGAATAGTTGATTGTGAATTTCAAATTGTTCATTTCTTTGGATGCTAATAAAATGTTGCATGGTTTTAAAATGAATAATTGTGGTTATTAATTATGAAACTAGGAGATCATTGCTTGTAATTAATGACACTAAAGGGGATTGATTGATATACTGGGTAAACGTGATTGTATATCCAAAGATAATATTCATGTTAACTCTAGTATGATTGATTGATCTATTAAAGTATATTTAAATTAGCATCATTATTGATTAAAGTTATGTATTTGAGGATCACCCAAAAGTGAACTTAAATACATGATTAAATTTTGTAGTGTATCTAAATCCATTTGGGTTTACTCAAAGCATTAGCGTGTAAATTTGGATTATGTTTGCAGCTTCCAATAATGTATTCGCCTTAGGCAATTCGATGATCAAATTCAATGGACTGAACTATGCAGAATGGTCTGAGCATATTCAGTTTCATTTAGGTGTTTTGGGCTTGGACTTAGCAGTCATTTCGGATGAAAAGCCTGCAACTATTACTAGGACTAGTACAGAATCTGATAAGTCTCTTCGTGAGGCTTGGGTACGGTCTAATAGGCTGAGTTTGAATTTGATATGAATGACGATAACTGAAAATGTCAAGCCATCGATGCCTAAGACGGAAAATGCGAGGAAATTTATGATGAGAATTAAGGAATACTCTCAATTAGATATAACTGATAAATCCATCGTAGGAACCCTAATGAGTAAGCTGACGACCAAGAAATTTGATTGGTCACAGCCTATTCATGATCATGTGACTAGTATGGCTAATCTAGTAGGAAGGTTGAAAACAATAGGCATGGATATAAGTGAATCCTTTTTGGTTCAATTCATCATCAACTCACTGCCTCCTGAATTTAGCTAATTCCAAGTGAATTATAACACTATAAAAGAGAAATGGAACTTTCAAGAAATTAAGGCCATGTTAGTTCAGGAAGAAAGGAGATTAAAGAAGATGAAGGATCACTCCATTCATCTCATTGTTCATAATGATGCTAATAGTAGCAAGTTTAAACCCTACAAGAAAAATAAGAAGAAGGACAAAGCCTCTATAAAAGTCACTGGAGGTCAAATCCAAAAGGATTAGAAATGCTTCTTTTGCAAAAAGATAGGTCACTTCAAGAAAGTGCCTAATAATACTTGGTGGTTAGACTCTGGAGCTACTATTCATATGTCATATATTATGCAGGGATTCCTTTCAATCCAACCCATAACAGGAACTGAGAAGTTCCTCTATATGGGAAACAGAATAAAGGCATGAATAGAAGGAATTGGGACATACAGATTGATCTTGGACACTAAGTGTTACCTGGATCTAGAAAAGTGTCTCTATGTTCCTGAATGTGCTAGAAATTTAGTTTCTGTTGCAAAGTTAGATGAAGTGGGATTTAACTTTAAGATTGGAAACGGTGCATTTTCATTGTATAGACATTTGTACTATTATGGATTTGGTACTTTGATTGATGATTTGTACCATTTTAATCTTAATGCTATGTATGCTGATTCCATATTTCTTATTGAGCATAGTATAGGTAACAAACGTAATGTGCATAATGATAGTTCTGCTTTCTTATGGCATCAAAGATTGGGTCATATATCCAAAGAAAGGATATTGAGGTTGGTGAAAGGTGATGCCCTGCCTCAATTGGATTTTACTAATTGGGATGTATGTGTTGACTGTATAAAAGGGAAACAAACAAAACATACATCAAAAAACCCAACCATGAGAAGTAATAAGCCTTTAGAATTGATACACACTGATATTTGTGGCCCCTTTGATGTCCCAACATGGGGTGGTGAGAAATATTTCATCACATTTATAGATGACTACTCACGGTATTGTTACTTATATCTACTGCATGAAAAGTCCCAGTCAGTAAACACCCTAGAGGTGTTTATTAATAAAGTGGAAAGGTAGTTAGATAGAAAAGTAAAAGTGATTAAGTCAAACAGGGATGGTGAATATTGTGGAAAATTCAATGAAAGTGGACAATGTCCTAGTCCATTTGCAAAACTTCTTGAAAGTCGAGACATATGTGCACAGTATACAATGTCAGGTACACCACAACAGAATGGTGTAGTGGAAAGGCGGAATCGCACATTCATGGATATGGTTAGGAGTATGTTGAGTTATAGTACTATACCTTTATCCTTGTGGATGCATGCATTAAGAACTGTTGTATATCTGCTGAACAGGGTTCCTAGTAAGGCTGTCCCTAAGACTCCTTACGAGTTATGGACAGGAAGAAAACCCAGTTTGAGACACCTTCATATTTGGGGTTCTTCAATAGAAGTAAGGATATATAATCCACATGAAGGAAAGCTTGATACAAGAACCATTAGTGGTTACTTTATTGGCTATCCTGAAAAGTTGAAAGGGTACAAGTTCTATTGTCCTAACCATATTATTAGAATAGTTGAGTCTGGTAATGCTCGGTTCATTGAAAATGACCATTTCAGTGGGAGTAGGGAATCACGAAAGGTGGATATTAAAGAATTACAAAATGAAAGATCCACAGTGAGTACTCCTATTCAAGTTGGTATCCCCACACCGAGTGTTTCTACTCAAGTTGTTGTTCCTTTTGTTGCATTACAGTCACGTGACATGCAAGGACAACAAATTGATACTTGAAACACGCAAAGTGAACACATAAGAGATGAACCAAGTGACAATGTGCAATTTACAAATGAACAAGTGATACCACAAGAAATGGCATTACAGAGGTCTACGAGACAGCAAGGCCAGCTGTATCTAATGATTATATGGTTTACTCACTTGAGCATGAATCGGAATTGAGCATTGATAAAGATCCAGTCTCATTTAAACAAGCCATAGAATGTAATGATTCTGAAAAGTGGTTCAATGCCATGAAGGAAGAGATGAAATCGATGGATGTAAACCAAGTCTGGGAACTAGTGGAGTTGCCTGAAGGATCAAAACGAGTTGGCTGTAAGTGGGTCTTCAAGACCAAGCAAAACTCGAAAGGTAACATCGAAAGGTATAAGGCCAGACCTGTTGCCAAATGTTTCACTCAAAGGGATAGTGTTGACTATAAGGAGACTTTCTCTCTAGTCTCTAAGAAAGACTCCTTAAGAATTATTATGGCTTTGGTGGCTCATAATGACCTAGAGCTCCACCAAATGGATGTAAAGACCGCCTTTCTGAATGGTGACTTAGAAGAGGAAGTGTATATGGACCAACCTGAAGGTTTCATAACCACCGGACAAGAAAATTTGGTGTGTAAATTAAAGAAATCGATATATGGACTAAAACAAGCCTCCCGACAATGGTATATTAAGTTCAATAATACCATTACGTCATACAGTTTTATAGAGAACATCGTTGATCGGTGTATCTATATGAAGGTTAGTGGGAGCAAGTTCATTATATTAGTCCTATATGTCAATGACATTCTTTTGGCTACTAATGACATAAGTTTGTTACATGATGTCAAGAAATTTCTCTCTGAAACTTTTGAAATGAAAGATATGAATGAGGCATCCTATGTGATAGGAATAGAGATATTCCGTGATAAATCACAAGGATTGTTAGGATTGTCTCAGAAAGGCTATATCGATAAAGTATTAGAGAGATTTAGAATGGAAAATTGCTATATAGGAATAGTTCCAATTCAGAAAGGGGATAAGTTCAGTGAATTGCAATGTCTAAAGAATGATTTGGAACGGAAAACAATGGAATCAATTCCCTATACATCACTGGTTGGAAGCTTGATGTATGCGCAAACATGTACTTGGCCAGACATTAGTTTCACTGTTGGAATGTTAGGCCGATATCAAAGTAATCCTGGAATAGATCATTGGAAAGCCAGAAAGAAAGTACTTAGGTACTTACAAGGCACCAAAGATTATATGCTTACTTATAAAAGATCAAGTCATCTTGAAGTAGTAGGCTATTCGGATTCAAATTATGCTGGATATGTAGACTCGAAGAAATCTACATTTGGTTACATGTTTCTCCTAGCTAGAGGAGCAGTTTCCTGGAAAAGTGGGAAGCAGTCTGTCATTGCTACTTCCATTATGGAGGTTGAATCTGTAACATACTTTGAGGCTACTATTCAGGCATTGTGGTTGCGGAATTTTATCTTAAGGCTTGGTTTGGTCGACAATATAGAAAAGCTGTTAAGAATTTACTGTGATAATTCCGCAGCTGTTTTCTTCTCTAAGAATGATAGATATTCTAAAGGTGCGGAACATATGGATTTAAAATACCTATCTGTTAAAGAAGAAGTGCAAAACCAAAGAGTGTCCATTGAGCATATTGGCACTGAGTTGATGATAGCGGACCCATTAATTAAAGGTTTGCCACTGAAAACATTTGCTGGACATGTTGATCAGATGGGCATTTTGGACAGGCCCTCATTCTCTTAAAAGCCAATATTTATGCTGCTCATATCATTGTGACACTCGTGAATTCAATTAAGGTTATGGTTTTGTTTGCGCTTTGTTATCTCTATTTAGTTGTATACAGTTATAGTTTGTGAGATAACTAATAGTATATATGGAAATGACAATTTGAAGTTTCAATGTTCCTCAGTAAGGTTGTTATGAGTTATGATGATTATGTGATACAAGGAAGGAATCATTTCGCTAAAGGATATGTGACCGCTATGATCCAATCATTTTAATTTAATCAAGTATTATGGTTTGATGATCTTTAAGGATTGTGTACACTTATTTGTTATTGATTCATCAAGTCATAACATGGGCCAAGTGGGAGATTGTTGAATTAATTAACATGAGTGACCCTTGTTATTTAAAGCATGACCCAAAATAAAAGGCCTAATATGATGGTCGGTTAGGTATAACGGTAATTTGGGTCATCGAGTTTAAAATCCCTCCACTCTCCCTATTTAAGAATAACCGTTATAGAGGAGTATCTTCCTATTTAAGAATAACGGTTACAAAATAGGAGGATTTTCCTATTAAGGTAACGGTTATAGGAAAAAGGTATATATATATTGCCAGTGCTGTTGTAATTTTCACCCATAACTTCAATACCAAAGTCATGACCTTGATCTTTTTAATGGGGTTGGGGCTGTTCTTCTTTAAGAGGACTGACACCGTAACCCAGTAGTACTCTCTGCACTGAAACTTGATCTCCTTCATTAACGCCCAGTGGTGGTCTCTGTAACATTTGGACGGCTGCTTCAGTTTATAAGGCCAGTGCTTGAGAAGCACTTGGCGGGTGATATGGCCTACCTTAAGGGCTACAACTGCAAACCTTCACCTCTGGACTAAGTTATGACCACTTTGAATGCTAGTGCAACCAATTCTTAGGTTGGCTCCACTTCCATGTACTTGTGGATCTGAACCAAACATGTGCAGTTGGAATCGATGGCAAGATGCCATGGACGAAAATGGTTCCACAGGAAAAGTAAGAGATTTTAGTCTTACAACTTGTAACTAAGGGGGCAGTTGCCCATTGGACTAGTAATTTTAATTGAATCAGAAACAGCTTCCTTCCAATCTTCTGATTCAAAAGCTCTCTCTTCATCATCAAAAAAGCTAGGAGCTTTTGGGATCGGTCCAAGCATCTTGAACAAGAGTTGATCGGCATCAGAATCATTGTTAGGAGTCATCAACAGCTTCTCACCAGTGAAGATGGATGGAGTTTACACCAGCAAGGAAACATAAAGGCTGCTCGGCCATTGAGAAAAAAACTCTTCCAGCCAACAATCTCACCATTTCTTTGGGAATGACTATACGGGCAGTGCCGATCATTCGAACCATTCCCCATATTTCTATAGGCTGAACAAAGAGGAAAAGATATGACATGGATAATTTTTATGGCAGTACTACTCAAAAGCAATCTCTGTGCATATATAATATAAGGGCAGAAATCTCATTTTGAAAATTTGTGGTAGGTGGTGCAGTTGCAAGGGAAACAACTATCAATGCAAGGACAACTATTCTCACTCCTAATAGAGTAATCAATAATGGATGAATAACAGCAATAAGTACTATTTATTAAACGATTAACAACAGTTAGGAAATCAAATAGGAGATAACATATGCAGAAATGTAGTTTAAAGAGCAATTATAATAAGAGCCAGAGTGTACTAGCACTCCTCTGTTAAATGCAGTTCACATACCTTCTGCTCTCCTAGTGGTGTGCCTTTCACTGCAACAAGTACGTTTACTGAAACACTATCTGGGTGAGTGGAAAGTGTTGCCAAGGTATGTAGCAGACCAACCCTCTCTTCCTCTGCTTCTTCGAGCCCTATTATGCCTCCTATTAGGAGGAAAATGGATGGTTAAGCCCACAATTATTTACCTTCCTTGTTGAAAAAGTTCCCTCGCCAATTTAGAAGGAGAATGCATACTCCTAAATAGAAGCACTCTGCGCAAAGTTGTAAATTAATTGCAACCTTTTCCACTGATAACTAACTTAAATTGTACTAAAGCCTCCTACACAATCTACAATTCCCATTTTGACTGAGACTCTTGACTATGACTCTATGGTCAACAAACTAGATGCAAACAAGATTTATATCCGAGATTTATTAAATCACTTGCGTAGACACTGATGCCTGCTTCATGGACATATTCAAGGGTTTCCATATGTTCATCATATGTTCTTGTAGTGATTACACTAGGGTAATATTCTCTTGAGGTGTCAAGATTATGGTTATAAGCTGTAAGTCCAGCCTTCTTCAGTTTTAAGGCCTGCTGCTTCTCTGGCATGCGCAAGGTGCAGCAAACCTCCATCCCCATGTCCCCACAATGAAGCAGACATTTGTATGAGACGCTTGCAGGAGAACACACAAAAACACACCAAAAATAATAGAAAGAAAAAATTGGCAGGGTATATTTTCGCAAGCATTCACTATCACATGTTAGTCCTAGGTCGCAAACACAAAAGTCTCAACACAATGATATTAGGCTGAAAACTTGATGGGAAAAAAAAATGATAGAATAATTAAGTATTGGTCACTATTGAGTCACAAAATGAAAATCACTGGAATTTCTAGAAGATAATCCGAACATGACAAGCAAAACTAATTTCTTCTACTTGAGACATTGCCTTTTGTGCACACCTTATTTCTTTTACATAATCAAGGTTCTAGTTAAACTCGGTCTTCCTTCCTATTGTGTCTCTCCATGCAGCACCGATGCAAAATCTTGAGCTACCGGCCTCCTTTGCCTGCCAAAGAATATACATATTTTCAAATTGTATCACAAGCAAAGTGTACAAATGATGAAAAAGCCCACCATAATTTCTAACAATTCCTATCCATTACAACAACATGAGAGTATATGAGATTCACATGTAAGCTGATCATCCAGCAGAAAAATTCAACCCATTCAAAAAGAGTAGATAAATAAAATTCGCTTGATCTTGGTAAATTTTTAGAACAAATGTATCAAAAAAAATTCATTACAAAAAAATTTCTTTCACCAATTAGTGAAGTGTTGCCTTGAAGAAATTTGAAGTATAATATATAAATTTTTTTTACACAACCATATATTGCTTATGAAGTTATTGAAGAGCTTTTTATAATTTAAAGATCTTTTGTTTCACCGTAATAGGACAGAATTGTCAATGCAAATGCAAGATATAATAGGTTTTACCAGACCAAAAAAGTCAAATTTGTTGGTAAAGCACAACAAATCTAGCGCAAATGCCATTAGGTTGGGTACATTCTTTTAGTGACTGCAATTGGGATCAGAATTTGACATCAAATTGAGAGAACATATCATAGTTCAAAACAACAAATAACTCTAAATCCCAGACATTCAGGCCAAAGGGTGGGCAAAAAGACAGACCTTTCTTGCAGCCTGCGTGACAGCCTCTTTGGTCATAAGCCTTTGGGATTTGAGTCCGGTGTTGTATCGAAAAGATTGAGGACAATACGAACAATCCTCGCTACACCCACCAGTCTTGATAGATAGAAGAGTACATTGCTGCACTTCTGTGAAGTTATGCGCATGTCTCTGCACTTGAGCCTATTTCACGAAATAAAAACGGCAAAAACAGCAAACCCAATTAACCCCACAACCAAATTAACATGAAAAAAATGAAACACAAGCAGAAAGAGACTCCATGGAAGAGGAGATCAAGGAGAGGGGAATCATAGACGTCCTTGATCTCTTGACGGGTGCTTTGTGCTCTCCTTGTCAAACGACAAGTCGACGAACGAAGTAACGGGATGCAAGGAATGACCGACATGTCGGCTGAATGGAAAAGAGATCTCTGACTACTGACGAGTCGGTTTCCACGACTCCAAACGGCGTTTTACAGAGGCACGAGCGAAGGGAGAGAGCGAGGGCGGGGGGGGAGAGAGATGAGTGGGAGAGGGAGCAACATAAACTCGGTGTTCTACGCGGCGGCGTACCATCCGATACAAGCCGGGAGCATCGACGGCACCGATATTTTCCCTCACGACAACGCCGTCTACCGTGCCGTTCTCTGTTCTTCTCTCTGTCCGTTCTTCCCCCGCTTCCTTTCTCTATTTTCTTCTTCTTCTTCTTCGTTTTTTATTTATTTTTTTATTTTTATTACATTTTATAATAATATATTTCAACTTCACAATTTCCGATTTTCGGCAGATGACCCCTCCGGCGACCCCAAACTCCTCGGCGATCCATACCGCACCGTTTTTGTCTCCCGCCTCTCTCATCTCACCACCGACGAAACGCTTCGCAAGGTAATATCTTCACGATTACTTGTTGTTTCTTGCCAGTAATTGGTTGGCTCATACAATTAATGATGTGTTACTGTTGATATTATTCTTAGGCTATGAGCAAGTATGGTCATATGAAGAACTTGCGTTTGGTCAGAGACATTGGTATTTCTTTTTTCTTCATTTTAACTTTCAATGCTTTAAGTTCCCTCGATGCATGTCAAGTAGAAAGATCAGCAGAATTAATGAGCTATTAACTAACACGCTCGTACCTCGGTCGTCTTCGGACTAAAAGTCTTGCGTTCTGAGTCTGAGACGAAACCAATTAAAAAGAAAGATAAGCAGAAGGAGGGAGGGAGTGGACTTGATGCATTGATGCTTATTGTTAGCTTTGAGACTCCATGTTTTGGTAGCTATCTTTTGATATTTGTTCTTATTTTTGAAAATGATGCTTGTGATTTAAATAAATTATATAAGCATTCTGCCCCCTTGGGGCTTTTTATTTTTCTTTTGTAAATTTTCCAACTATATTCCTTCCCTTTGGATGTTATTTTTGTTATATTATGCTGCTCTTATATGCCACCCTTGTCTAAATGAGTGTCTTCTTGGAAACTTGCACTCGCAGTTACTGGTGCCTCGAGTCGCTATGCATTCGTTGAATATGAAACTGAGAGAGAGATGCGCTGTGCATACAAGGTTTGGATAATCTTTCATCTGCTAAAAGTTTCATTTTGCATCTGTATGATTCAAGTATGAATGAGCCCCTGCAAAAGAGCAAAATGATTAGTCATAATCTCGATATTAATTTTAATATTAGCTATCATCAAGATTTTGTGAAGCAGATGAGGAAAATTTTCAGTCTCTTATCTGTTTCTCCAGTTCAGATTATATCAATCAAGTAATTGCTTGAAACTAGCTGTGTACAAGAACTTTCACGTGTGCTGAAATAGAAAGGCGATCAACAGTTCAGAACAATTTAATCGGTTGAAAATTAGTTGGAACCTTTAATAAATTAGAAGACTTGTCCATTGGCAGGTTTCCATTTGTTGTTACATGCAAAGGTATCGACAACACCCACTGTGCTCAGAGAATCACAAATATTCAGATAAAGGCAATTGACACATCTTAGCCGTTTAAAATTTCTTTAAAGAATTTAGCAGAATAAACACATGGATGTTGTGCGTTCCATTTGTTCCATAAGTGTGAACATGCATCCTATGAGGAGCTCATTCTGAGTGCCCTATCTTGATGTAGTCTGCAGCAAAAGAAACTA
>JAGSHU010000173.1:0-14027 GCA_021533255.1 Ceriops tagal | reverse complement strand
AGATCATCAAATCACAACGCTTAATTGAATTAAAATGATCGGATCATGGCGGTCACACATCTTTCAGCGACATGATTCCTTCCATGTATCACATAATCATCGTAATTCATAATAACCTTACTGAGGAACATTGAAACTTTAAATTGTCATTCCCATATATGCTATTAGTTATCTCACAAACTATAATTGTATACAACTAAACAGAGATAACAAAGCACAAGAAAAACCATAACTTTAATTGAATTCATGAGTGTCACAATGATATGAGTAGTACAAAATATTGGCTTTCAAGAGATTGCGGACTTCTCCATAATGCCTATCCGATCAACATGTCTAGTAAATGTTTTCGGTGGTAAACCTTTAGTTAATGGGTCCGCTATCATCAACTCAGTGCCAATCTGCTTAATTGACACTCTATGGTTTTGCACTTCTTCTTTAACAGATAGGTATTTCAAATCCATATGTTTCGCACCTTTAGAATACCTATCATTCTTAGAGAAGAAAACTGCTGCGGAATTATCACAGTAAATTCTTAACGGCTTTTCTATACTGTCGACCAAACCAAGCCTTAAGATAAAATTCCGCAACCATAATGCATGAACAGTAGCCTCAAAGCATGCTACAAATTCAGCCTCCATAGTGGAAGTAGCAATGACAGACTCCTTCCCACTTTTCCAGGAAACTACTCTTCCAGCTAGGAGAAACATGTAACCAAATGTAGATTTCCTCGAGTCTACACATCCAGTATAATCTGAATCCGAATAGCCTACTACTTCAAAATGACTTGATCTTTTATAAGTAAGCATATAATCCTTGGTGCCTTGTAAGTACCTAAGTACTTTCTTTCCGGCTTTCCAATGATTCATTCCATGATTACTTTGATATTGGCCTAGCATTCCAACTGTGAAATTGATGTCTGGCCGAGTACATGTTTGCGCATACATCAGGCTTCCAACCAGTGATGCATAGGGAATTGATTCCATTGCTTTCTGTTCCAAATCATTCTTTGGACATTGTAATTCACTGAACTTGTCCCCTTTCTGAATTGGAACTATTCCTGTTGAGCAATTTTCCATTCTAAATCTCTCTAATACTTTATCGATATAGCCTTTCTGAGACAATCCTAACAATCCTTGTGATCTATCACGGAATATCTCTATTCCTATCACATAGGATGCCTCATTCATATCTTTCATTTCAAAAGTATCAGAGAGAAATTTCTTCACATTATGTAACAAACCTATATCATTAGCAGCCAAAAGAATGTCATCGACATATAGGACTAATATAATGAACTTGCTCCCACTGACCTTCATATAGATACATCGATCAACGGTGTTCTCTACAAAACCGTATGACGTAATGGTATTATTGAACTTAATATACCATTGTCGGGAGGCTTGTTTCAGTCCATATATCGATTTCTTTAATTTACACACCAAATTTTCTTGCCCGGTGGTGATGAAACCTTCAGGTTGGTCCATATACACTTCCTCTTCTAAGTCACCATTTAGAAAGGCAGTCTTCACATCCATTTGGTGAAGCTCTAGATCATTATGAGCCACCAAAGCCATAATAATTCTTAAGGAGTCTTTCTTAGAGACTGGAGAGAAAGTCTCCTTATAGTCAATACCATCCCTTTGAGTGAAACCTTTGGCAACAAGTCTGGCCTTATACCTTTCGATGTTACCTTTCGAGTTTCGCTTGGTCTTGAAGACCCACTTACAGCCAACTCGTTTTGATCCTTCAAGTAACTCTACTAGTTCCCAGACTTGGTTTACATCCATCGATTTCATCTCTTCCTTCATGGCATTGAACCACCTTTCAGAGTCATTGCATTCCATGGCTTGTTCAAATGAGACTGGATCTTTATCGATGCTCAATTTCGATTCATACTCAAGTGAGTAAACCTCATAATCATTTGAAACAGCTGACCTTTTCTGTCTTGTAGACCTCTGTAATGCCATTTCTGGTGGTATCACTTGTTCACTTATAAATTGAACATCGTCACTTGGTTCATCTCTTATGTGTTCACTTTGCGTGTTTCATGTATCAATTTGTTGTCCTTGTATGTCATGTGACTGTGATGCAACATAAGGAACAACAATTTGAGTAGAAACACTGGGTGTGGGGATACCATCCTGAGTAGGAGTACTCACTGTGGATCTTTCGTTTTGTAATTCTTTAATATCCACCTTTCGTGATTCCCCACTCCCACTGAACTGGCCACTTTCAATGAACCGAGCATTACCAGACTCAACTATTCTAGTACTATGGTTAGGACAATAGAACCTGTACCCTTTCGACTTTTCAAGATAGCCAATGAAATAACCACTTATGGTTCTTTCATCAAGCTTTCCTTTATGTGGATTATATATCCTTACTTCTACTGAACAACCCCAAACATGGAGGTGTCTCAAACTGGGTTTCCTTCCTGTCCATAACTCATAAGGAGTTTTGGGGACAGCCTTACTAGGAACCCTGTTCAGCAGATATGCAGCAGTCCTTAATGCATGCATCCACAAGGATAAAGGTATAGTACTATAATTTAACATGCTTCTAACGATATCCATAAGTGTGCGATTCCGCCTTTCCGCTACACCATTCTGTTGTGGTTTACCAGACATTGTATACTGTGCACATATGCCTCGATTTTCAAGAAGTTTCGCAAATGGACCAGGACATTGTCCACTTTCATTGAACTTTCCATAATATTCACCACCCCTATCTGACTTAATCACTTTTACTTTTCTATCTAACTGCTTTCCACTTCGTTAATAAACACCTCTAGGATGTTTACTGACTGGGACTTTTCATGCAGTAGATACAAGTAACAATACCGTGAGTAGTCATCTATAAAGGTGATGAAATATTTCTCACCACCCCATGTCGGGATATCAAATGGGCCACAAATATCGGTGTGTATCAATTCTAAAGGCTCATTACTTCTCATGGCTGGGTTCCTTGATGTATGTCTTGTTTGTTTTCCTTTTATACAATCAATACATACATCCCAATCAGTAAAATCCAATTGAGGCAGGACATCACCTTTCACCAACCTCAATATCCTTTCTTTGGATATATGACCTAATCTTTGATGCCATAAGAAGGCAGAACTTTCATCATGCACATTACGTTTGTTACCTATACTATGCTCAACAAGAAATATGGAATCAGCATACATAGCATCAAGATTAAAACGATACAAATCATCAATCAAAGTATCAGATCCATAATAGTACGAATGTCTATACAATGAAAATACACCGTTTCCAATCTTGAGGTTAAATCCCACTTCATCCAACTTTGCAATAGAAACTAAATTTCTGGCACATTCAGGAACATAGAGACACTTTTCTAGATCCAGATGACACTTAGTTGCCAAGATCAATCTGTACATCCCAATTCCTTCTATTCGTGCCTTCATTCTGTTTCCCATATAGAGGAACTTCTCAGTTCCTGTTATGGGCTGGGTTGAAAGGAATCCCTGCATAATATGTGACACATGAATAGTAGCTCCAGAGTCTAACCACCAAGTATTATTGGGCACTTCAATTATGTTTGATTCAAAACATACTGATATACAGTACATACCTTTCTTTTCGAACCAAGCCTTTCTTTTTGGGCAATCATTCTTGAAGTGACCCATCCTTTTACAGAAGAAGCATTTCTGATCCTTTTGGATCTGACCTCCAGTAACTTTCACAGAGACTTTGTCCTTCTTCTTACTTTTCTTATGTGGTTTAGACTTGCTACCACTAGCATCATTACGAACGATGAGATGAATGGAGTGATCCTTCATCTTCTTTAATCTCCCTTCCTCCTGAACCAACATGGCCTTAATTTCCTGAAAGTTCCATTTTTCTTTAATAGTGTTATAATTCACTTGGAACTGGCCAAATTCAGGAGGCAATGAGTTTATGATGAATTACGATGATTATATGATACATGGAAGGAATCATGTCGCTGAAAGATGTGTGACCGCTATGATCCGATCATTTTAATTCAATTAAGCGTTGTGATTTGATGATCTTTAAGGATTGTGCGCACTTATCTGTTATTGATTCATCAAGTCATAATATGGGCCAAGTGGGAGATTGTTAAATTAATTAACATGAGTGGCCCATATTATTTAAAGTATGACCCAAAATAAAAGGCCTAATATGATGGTCGGTTAGGCATAATGACAATTTGGGTTATCGGGTTTAAAATCCCTCGCATTTTCTGTCTTAGGCATCGATGGCTTTACATTTTCAGCTATCGTCATTCGCATCAAATTCAAACTCAGCCTATTGGACCGTACCCAAGCCTCATAAAAAGACTTATCAGATTCTGTACTGGTCCTTGTAATGGCTGCAGGCTTTTCATCCGAAATGACTGCTAAGTCCAAGCCCAATATGCCTAAATAAAACTGAATATGCTCAGACCATTCTGCATAATTCAGCCCATTGAATTTGATCATCGAATTGCCTAAGTCGAATACATTACTGGAAGCTACAAATATAATCCAAATTTATACGTTAATGCTTTGAGAAACATTAATGGATTCAGATATACTACAAACTTTAATCACATAATTAAGTTCACCTTTGGGTGATCCTTAAATACATAACTCTAATCCATAATGATGCTAATATACTTTAATAGATAATCAATCATACTAGAGTTAACATGAATGTTATCTTTGGATATACAATCATATTTACCCAGTACATCAATTAATCCCCTTTAATGTCATTAATTACAAGCAATGATCCATTTTTGGATGATCTCCTAGCTTCATAATTAATAACCACAATTGTTCATTTCAAAACATTTTATTAGCATCCAAAAAAATGAACAATTAAAATTCATAATCAACTGTTCAAATCCTTTCAAAGCCAGGTCACTTTGGTGACTAACAAGCTTTCAATATTTGACTTATGTTGAGTGAATTTAATAAACTTTAAAAATCTTCAATTACGAAGACCTAAATTATCTTTTATGTGGGAGTTTTCCAATAATCGATTTCTTTTCACGTGGTATCCATTCGGACCCGAGTACCACCACATTGCAGGTGGGACCCGCGTACCAGGCAACACCTCCGGCGCATAGTGGTAGCATCACCTTACTGCCGCCTCCGGCCGATCAACCCACGGTGGCAATACTACCGTGCTGCCGGCGACACCCGCAGCACACTCCACGGCTGATCGACCCACCACCTCCGATCGAGCGACCCCCGCTGGCAGCACCATAGTTCTGCAAGCGTCACCGCGTGCTGCCTCCGAGTGTCGCCCCTGTTCGACCACCGACGCCGAATCTAGACCAGCGTCGCAGTCCAGATTCGAGCCCAATCCGGTCATTCGAAGGGGTCTTTGTCGGCAACCAACCCCGTGTGTCAGTTCTCCCCGACATTGCCTCTGACGGACGAACGTGGGGCGAACCAACCCGTTCGGGTCGGATCTTCGAAGCAACCTGGGTTAGCATCGTTACCCGGAATTGCGATTCCCCGGGAGACTGTTCCGCCGCTCTCACTCGACCGACCTGGATCCCGTCGCCACCCAGAAGAACGCTCTTCCCCTTTCTGTCGTGCCCAATCCGTTCAAGTCGGCGGGTGAACCCGGAAACACGAGGCCGATCCAGCATACCCAGATCCGTTTGGGTCTGGCGGCGTACCGTCCTCGTGCCAGCTTTCCCTTTTCCTTTCGACGCCGGCCATTTCGCCGGTGCGTACTTTCCATGGCCGGCATTTCCCCTTTCAACGTCGGTCGTTTCGCCATTCAGCACACAACGCCGGCCGTTTCACTGTTAAGCACAACAAACCAAAATATTTGTTTTGTTTCATCGTTGTCGCGTAGTAAAAGAGAGCAAAAAAAATATTTTTGCGTGCGTCATTGTTTCGTTGTCCACAACAAGAAAAGGAGACCAAAAAAATTATTTTTACGTGCATCATCGTTTCGTTTTACATTATACGGAAAAATAAATAAATCAAAATACAATACAAACAGACAAAGAAAAACAAATTGCAGTATTCGCAGACCCGCTCTGATACCAATTGTTAGAACTTTTCCGGGATTTCTCTTTATGAAATTCTTGTTTCTATAATGCAGGATCTTTCTTTATGCGAATACTAGCAATAAAACTGTAATTGAAATCAACATACCGTTGTCCATTATGCTGATGTCCCGTAGCGAAGATGAGATTCCTCCCTTTCGTCTGTTCTTGAACGTTTCTCTCTTTTCTCCTACTCTTCCCTTTCTTTTCTTTTCTTTACGTTTTCTCTCTAATGGTTAAGAGTCCCAAGAAAGGTCTGTAATAATATATATATATATATACACATCCTTCCTTTCCTGTAACCGTTACCTTAAATAGCAAGACCCTCCCTTTCTGTAATAGTTATCTTAAATGGGAGAATACTCCTATTCCTGTAACGGTTATTCTTAATAGGGAGAGTGGAGGGATTTTAAACCCGATAACCCAAATTACTATTATGCTTAACCGACCATCATATTAGGCCTTTTATTTTGGGTCATACTTTAAATAATATGGGTCACTCATATTAATTAATTTAACACCGTAAGATTCAATTAATGTTAAATTTTTAATTTTTTTATTTTAATACTTTCTATAAAAAATCTAAATTATGTCCGTTGTGCGGACTAAAATCTAATGGTTAAATATATAAATATATAAGGTAATAGCCATCAAATTGAAAAGAAAAGTTTGTGTCTTGGTTATGGGTATACATAACCGTTTTCATTTTTTTAGATGAAAAAATAAAAGGTTTGTGACAACAGCTTTCGTACACAGTTGGAGTTTCGAATAACCGTTAGGCAAATAGCACGGGGTGGTCAACTATCATGTCCTTACAATAGACACAACTTCTGGTCATTAGACCAAAAAAAAAAATCATAAAAAAAATAGGCTTTTACCAGTGGATTGCTTCTCTTTTTTTTTTTTTTTTTTTTTCTGTTTTATATCCAGGCCATTTCCATATTTGGTCAATATCATCAAACCTACATGTTTTCTAAAATTACATAATATGATCAAGTTTGGCCAAATCAAGACATTAAAGTTTCCCATACGATGCATTGTCCCTATTTTCTAATTTCCCTTGGACATTTAGAGAGCCCATGATTAAGAATTATAGTGGGTCTTAAAGAATTTATAATTCGTCACATATCTATATATTGATGTCGTATTTTGATTATCATTAAAGTGACCAAGATAAGATGTATTAAGAATACACACATATTATTATTTTAATTAGGTAGTCATTAAAATAATCAAATTAGAATGTTTGAATTATGTGCATGAATTATTGTTAAAGTTTGTTTGTTACTAAATTGACTAAATTAATATGTTAAGACATGTGCTAAACAGTTATTTATTCATGATATTAACAAAATACTTATGATTAAAAAATAAATAGATAAATTATTAGGAATTTGGGAGTTATTCAAAGGTAAATCATCAATTCATTATTGGTAATATAATTGATGTATATTAATATTTTTGATTAAATATATTTGTTTATGTAAATTATAAAATATAATTATTTTTAAGTATTTAATTACTTATTACTTTAATAGTATATTATAATTTTTTAAGGAAAAATATTATACCTATAATTGTTTCAAGGGTGCTATTTATGTGAAAATAAAATATTTTGTTATGAAGAAAGAAATTCATAAATAAAAAGTTTATATTGAGCATACTAACACCAATCTTAAAACTGCTTATTCTTTAACAAAAATATTATTGTTTAAAACATTTACTGAACATGTAAAAAAAATAAATGTTAATAAATGTTATTAGAAATATTGTATTATAATTCAATTAAGTTTATGCATTTGACATTCAAAGCTCACTTATATATGTTTTTGATATATTTTTTATCTTTTATTAGGACACATAATTGATAATGTTGATAGGAACATGTTTATAATAAAAATTAAAATTAGATCAATTTCATTATTTTTATTAAAAATCATGTTCAATTAAAAATTAATGTTATAGTACATGAAAGTCATTGTGTTGAGAAAATGACATTTGATTGTCACAACATGTAATAATATTTTAATTTAATAATGATATAACATTATTGCCAATATTAGAAAAGTTTAAGCATAGTATTTGGTGCACATTACACTTTTTTTATTGATTCATAACAATAATAATATATGTGCCAAGTGAACAAATGCAAAATAAATAATATCTTATGTAATATTTAAGAATATTTTATTAAATATTAATTTATTTGATAAAATTATAAATAATTTAAATATTTAAATCTTATTAGTTAGTAAAAAAAATCACTTTTAAATGAATTTAAGTCTTAACAAGAGATTAACAAATCCATAAATAATAGTTTAGTCTCCTTCTTGTCAACAATAACAACAAAATAAAGTTAAAAGTCTTAATATAATTATAATATTTTTTCAATTATTAAGAAAAAGTCACTATAGAAAAATTAAATTTTATTAATTTTTGACATCAAAATTTTTTCAAATTTTATATAGATTAACATATATATATATATATATATATTATTGTGTGAAAAACATAAAATTTTAAGATCTATCATTAAAAATGCACCTTTATTGTCTGATTGTTTATGCATAAGCTAAAATTATATCTTACAGACATAACAAGTGTAGATAAATCATTCTCGACACTAGAATCAAGTGAAGAAAGACAATGGTAGTAGACAGATATTTTCTTTAAAAAAATTACTCCGGCTGCTATTTGTTGAATGAAAATTCAAACAAAAAAAAACTGAAAATTTCCAGTTTCGGACGAAGAGCTTCACCACTCCTTTTACAAGCCTCGGACGTCCATATGAGACCACAGGCCTTGGAGAAACCCTTCCGTTTCTTACCGCATGTCATCTCGTGGCCCATTTTTTCTTTATCTTCTACTTTTTCACGGAGATGTTTTTCTTTTTCATGTTTCTTCGTCAATGTACAATAGCCGAACCCCACACTTTGTAACCCCGCGCGAATCTTCCGAGGTTTCATATTCATAGCACTGATTGAATCGAAATGTGGCCTTCTTGTAATAATCTTCCCCTCCTAAACTGCTAACCACTGCCTGATGCAAACGGGTACTATGCCACAGTAACACATGTGACCCCGCCGATCCTGACGGACTTGTTTGGAGCATCAGGAGTACTTCATCTAATTTTACATTTCTTGCGACATTTTCGGATTCAAAAAAGCATTCACAGGAGACTGAGATGCATGTCTCCATCCATAACTGCACCGCTTCCTCGTCAAAAATAGTGCAAAGAACAAAACCTAAGAACTTTCTGTCATCACACAAATTACGAGTTAGCTCAAGAGTAATCTCAGATCCTGTGCTTTGACAATCGATCCAATCTGGAATTTCATTTCCAGGATAAACAAAACAAACTTCATCTTTTCTACCAATACTCTGCATCATAGCATAAGAAAATATCTTTTAGTTAGAGTAACTTGATTGATATCATACCTGTAGAGTACGAGAGGGGATGGGGGCGATTGCACTTACCTTGGGGAGTCGATCAAGGGCTTCTTGGGAAAAAAGCCATATTATCTGTTGTGCATGACTCGAAACATTTCTGCGTGCATCCTCATTCAACTTATAGCAATTCAAAAATGTAAAATACACCCGCAAGTTTACCAGGGTTTCCACAAGTGCAAAGTCTGAATTTGTGAACTCCTCTAGTCCCGTGCACTGATTTGCGACCAAGAATTTTAGATGTGGGGGAAGCTCTGGCAGTGATTTAAGCCTAGTGCAGCCCGTTATAGTAAGAGATTCAAGACATGAGAGATTCTTGATTCTGCCGATGTATTCAAAACTACCAAGTTTTAGGTTCAATTCCCGTAATCGACAAAGATTGCTTTCCAGGATATTCCCAACTTCTCTCCAACAAATCAACCCCAGTTTCTGAAGTTGGGGGAGATCAAGGTTTTCATGAGATTGCTCAAGCAAATGGTACACACACTCATCAAGACCACCCATCTCGTTGAAAGTTTAGGAAACTTCTTGAGTTTTGAGCACTGTGATAGATCAAGTTTTTTAAGAGATCTCAGCGTAGAACAATAGGGTACTTCTTCTATGCTAGTACCCTGCAAGTCTAACTCTTCTATGCTCTCCGACAATTCTGATAAGTTTTTAACTGCATTGCAACAATGAAGAATAAGTTTTGTCAGAGAACACAGGCCTCTGGTGCTTGGAATGCTCTCAATTTCTTGACACCATGACAGATCTAATTCCTTGAGATTTTTGACATATTTAATAGATTGAGAAACCTCCCGCAACCTTTCACAACCTGAAAAGTTTATGATCTGAAGGTTCTGGGCTCCTGAGAAATCAGGCATTTCGATCAGGTGCGTACATTCATAAGCGCGCAGCACTCTCAAACTTGAAAGATTCTAGAAACAAAAAAAGCAACAACAATGTAAACTTTAAAATCCATGTGAATATAGATGAAACATGTGCATATGCAAAAGCGGCAAAAACGGGAAAATTATTAGGAAAGAAAAAAGTTATAGAATTTAGGAAGAAATTAGTTTAATTAAAGAATTCAAACTCTCATAATTTAGCTAAAAAAATTAATTCTTTAATATAAGAACTATGCATTAATTATGTACTTAATTCTTTAATAAGAACAATATGAGTAGACAAAAAGAAATGTTTACACAGAAAAAAAAAACAAGGAAATAATAGTACTGACATAGGATTGGGGGATGAAGTGATTGATTTTGTTAGTGTAAGTGTGGGATATCTAGTTTTTTTTTTTTCTTTTTTGGGAGAAACTACTTGGCTCAAAGGCATTTAAGTGATCACTTGAGAGAAAAAAAGAGACTTTTGTGGAACTTAAAAGATGTTGACATTACTTTTATAGGCCTCTCAGGTGCATTGTGCCTTCCATGCCTTCTTAGCATGTTGGGTCCTGTTTTGGGTAGGAATAAGAGGCCGATAGTAAGTGTACAACTGGGCAGTAATAAGGACATATTCAACTACTCAAGTAGCCATATTCACAATGGTAATAAGGATGACTGGGTGTGTACTGTTAGATGTTTCGCAGAATTTCTGCGCTGTTAAATGAAATACCACAAAATTAGCCTACTGTTAAAAAGTATTAAAAAGAAAAAAGTACAGTACATAAATTTAATCTTCTCATGAAATTGGGAAAGGAGCTATGACACAAATATTAAGTGTATTAACTAATAGATGATAGATTTTAAACTTAATTGTTTAAACTCTAAAGGAAAATAACTCCTCCAAGGAGGAGAGAAGATAGAGATTGAGAGAGAGAGTTAGCACAAAAATGTTCAATGTCTGAAAAACTACCAAACCAATCTCTCTACATTTCCCCTGCATTTCATATGCCTCTCATATGATTAGTTTTCTATCAGTTCAATGGTTTCATCCATCCAAAAATATTAATATTTTAATTATAAGCTATTGACAAAGTAAATTTTACGCTCGTAGGTCATTCACTAGTGCATCTTTGCAATATAAAGAACAAAGAAGAGAAATCAACTTTTACCTGTTTTCTAGTCCAAAGTCTTCGATCAAGTTAAAACATGGGTCAAGTTCAACCAGGTTCTCAGAATAAACATTTGATGGCAAGGCTTCCAAAGCATAACGATCCCACCTCAGATACCTTAGCCCGTCTGGAAGAGATTCAAGGCCTCGTGGGCAGTGCACCATTGTAGGAAAATCAGCGTAGCAACTTGAACAATAAAACCGCAGCAATTTAACTTGATCCATGTTTGAAAAAGCAGTTGAAACCAAAGAAAAAGGATTAATCCTGGACATTTCTAACGAGATGCCTTCAATTGCATTGGTCCCCTAAAACCATGGCAAATAATCAAATCAGCACAACACATGCAGATAATAAGATGATGCCCTTGAGGCAGGAAAAAGAACCAAAAAAAATAAAAAAACAAGGCTATTGATTTTGCCTCTTACCTTGTTTTTTTCTAATACATAACAAATATCCTCAAAATTCCACAATCTACTACGCTTGCCGGGTTCTTTGACCGATTCTTGCCTAACAATGTCTCGACCCATTTCTTGTAATAAATCATGCATCTCCACCTTGGAATCTGAGATGACGATTAAAGCCTTGTCAGCAAGCTTACTTAAACCGATTTTGGCAGAGAAACCACATGAGTGCAGTATTCTCTCGACATCAGCTTTTAGCTCCCCTCTAAAGAAGCATGCAATATGAAGAAATATTTCTTTTGTGCTAGTATCAAGTCCATTGTAACTTATTTTCAACACCTCCTGCACTTGCATGTCAGGAAATTTCTGAAGTTCACTCAGTGCACTTTCCCATTCTTCCTTGCTCCTGTCATGTAGAAACAATCCAAGAACTTTAAGTGCCAAAGGAAGGCCTTTAGCATACTCTAAAACTCTTTTGGATAATTCCAAATAGTCTGCCATCGGAGAGCTTTGCTTAAAGGCATATAAACTGAAAAGCTGGAGAGGTTCGTGGCCAACTAGTTGTTGAACTTTATATGTGCTGTTAACTCCATTTTTAAGCACTTGTCTATCTCTACTTGTAATAATGACTCTGCTCCCCGCACCAAACGATTCAGGATTTCCTGCTAAATATTCAATTTGTTCAAACTTATCTACATCATCAAGAACAATGAGAACCTTTCTCTGCCGAAGCTTGTTCATTAAAAAGGTTGAACTTGAGCAACTGGACATCTGTATACTCTTACTAACTTCATTTAGTAGACTACCAAGAAGTTCCTCTTTGAGCTTGGGTAATCCAGATTTTTCAGCGGTTTCCCGGATTTTTTCAAGGAAGCAGCTGCTTCGAAAGTGGAAAGAGTATTTGTCAAATATGGCTTTGGCAAGAGTTGTCTTGCCTATTCCACCCATCCCCCATATTCCGACAATTCGCACATCATTTACCTCCCCAATGCGTAGCAGTAACTCAGTTTCTTTAACTCGCCAATGCATGCCAACTAGACCTTTTAGATCATTTGAGGGGTATATGTGCCTTAGTTTTTTGCAGATGTCTTCGACAATCTTATCGACAAGATCAGCCTCGTTCCTAATGATGAACATAAAGAATATATATTGGTAAGTTTGAGTTGAAAGGAGTAGGCATTAATATAACTTGCATATTATATGAATATGTGCTATTTAGTTGACAAATTAATTTGAAAGGAATAATAATATGTGTATGATCTCTAAAAATGAAAAAAAAAAATTAAGTATTGAATGGACAAAGAAAAATTTAATTTATACTCAAAAAAATACCAAAGGCATGATCATATTTATTCTTAATAAACTATATATGCAAAAAATGATTGTAACTCAAGTGATAAACAATTAAGGGCAATTTCATTTCTATCAAGTGGACATGCTTAATATTTGGTTTAATTAATTATTTTAATTATTGATTATAAAATTTAAATAACTATATTGCCATAGCATTAAATATATTATATGGACATCATTAGCTTCATTTTGTTTTTTACTCATCCCCTTTTTTTCACTCATCGGCCTTTTAAACAATCATCCCCTTCTTACTCTCACCATTTCTCTTATTCTAAAATTTATTTAGACTTATACCAGCCAAAAGAATTAATTCTATAATTGAACAACTAAATTAATTGAATTTGAATTGAATTAAATTCTATTTTCAATTAGATATCAAACAAGGTACAGAAGAAACCCAAATCACCTGATGTCCTTTGAATCATAATCCCATCCTGCCACAGACGCAGCATTCTGCAAGGCAGTTATCCACTCAGCTATCTTCGTTTTGTCGTAGGACTTCTCGTGTGTTTTAAATGCCTTTGAAAAGGCATTCTTCAAGACAGTTATCCACTCAGCTATCTTCGTTTTGTCGCAGGACTCCTCCTTGTGTGTTTCAAACACCTGTGAAAAACACCCAGTTTGGTTTTCTACTTCTTCTGGCTTTACACGGTAGAACACAACCAATACCTGTTTGAATACCAATTATCGGGAGAAGGCACGCAGAATTAAAAACCCATTAATAGATGGTCAACCGAGGCATGAAATTGTTTGGA
>JAGSHU010000172.1:0-14034 GCA_021533255.1 Ceriops tagal | reverse complement strand
ATTGTATTTGGTCAGCTAGAAATGATGGTTTGTATTTGTACGACTTCCCTTCACAATCGTATTTAAAGCACTATGAATGGAAACAGTGATGTGTAACAGTATATTAGCTACAATCAAGTTCCTTTATATATTTTAAAGTTAAAAATAAAGTAGCTAACTTAAGTTTAGTAATATTATATGAATAAATTTGATTATTATGTTATGAGAAGATTTTTGAGTTTCGCACAAGAGCAAAAGCGCGAAAGGGAAAAGCAGCTTTTGTTGAAAGCCTTGCTGTAAAGAAAGGTGGAATGAAGGAACTTGCCCGCGGTTATTCGTTCGAAAACACTCACCTTGGTTATTACCAATATATTTACTAATTGAATGATACATTCCCATTTCCTAATATGATTTTTCATATAGTTTCATAAGAAGAAATAACTGATTTATATAAATTATTCTACATAGTACATATAAACTTAGCCAAAAAATGTTGATATGGAAATATATACGTATCTTCATATGCGTATAGATTAAGACACATGCCTTTTGATTTTGCAGTAATAACTTAATCGGAGATCTAGCAACCATGTCAATAGCAAGACATATTGAAGAAGGTCTTATACCATAAGTTATAAAGCTGTTTTTTTATTTTATAAATTATATTATAATTATTATTTTATAATATTTTAATATAATTAAATTTTTTAGTAGATTATTTAGAAAAAACAAGAGAATGATTTAGATATTTTATAAAAATATTTTAAAATATTTTATAAATTATAAAAATATAAAAATTATATATACTTTTTAAGAGTTATATTTTTTGATAAATTTTAAAATTTTCCTTTTATTATACATGAATTTGTCTTAGTTGGTATTAAATTTATTTTATTTAATATCATTTATCTTATTTTGATATGTATGATTTTAAAAGATAGACACGAATTAAATGCAAATCTTCCATAATCATAAAATTTAAATGTTTTGTTGGGTAATTTGTTGAACTTTTCCTTTTTTCAAACCCACAAAAAATATATCATAATTATTTAAAAACAAGAAAATCCATTCAGATTTAATAGCATTAATGAGTAATGAAAACCATTATAAAAAAGTACTGTATAAAATTTTTATTATAAATATCACCATTTAAAAAATTTGAAATTATAAGAACAGTATAACATAATCTCAAATCATGGGTGTATTTGAAAGGAATTATGCAGCCTTCTTGTTATTTGCTTTAGTGGTATTACGCACAAATTATGTTGTCCGGTGTCAGCACTACACTGTTTACATTTTCAACGATTTGAAAAGTGGTACTCTCGGACTCCATTGTGCCTCCAAAGACGATGATCTTGGGAACCATGTGCTACCCATTAATGGTAATTTTCACTTCGGTTTTCGATTGAATTTCTTCAGGACAACTTTGTTTTGGTGTGCTTTTAACTTTGCCCCCGTTAACCATGGAGGTTCCTATAAGGTCTTTTGGGCTGGGACAAAATTTATAAGATCGTGTGGTCAAACTAGACATTGTGTTTGGTCAGCTAGAAATGATGGTTTGTATTTGTACGACTTCCCTTCAAAATCCTATTTAAAGCACTATGAATGGAAAAAATGATATGTAACAATATATTGGCTGAATAAATTTGAAAATAAAGTAGTCAATTTCTTTAATTTAGTAATATTATCTAAATAAACTTAATTGTTATTTTATTTAATGATATTTAAAATTATGTAGAAATATTATAAATTTAAATACACATAAATTTTTTGACACAACTTATTATTATTACTTATTTTTTAATAATATCATTAAATATAAAATATAAATCTTAATTTGTTAAGTAAAAATAAAAAATTATTTAATTTTTAAAATTTTATATAAATGGGAACATATGAAAATAAAGAATTTGGACACTTGGTTACAAATTGAGGCATGAAGGATGATGAGCCGCAAACACATACTTGCTGTATTGAAACCCACGAAACCCAACGGAATGGGGACTTAAGACGAGTTCAGGGCCAGGATAATTATACACATGCCACCAATAAATTATATGTTTGTCACACATATACAAATTACAAATAAATTTGATTTACTCGTGTTACAAGTAAAGACTTGAGTTCGGCGTTTAGATATTTTTTCGTGTTTCATGCACCCGGCCAGTGTCGGAACTCTTCCATGCGATTTACAGCACTATGAGTCGGAAAAAAAAAAGGGATTTGCAGTGAGGTATTCAAACGCCGTCCGCCCTCTGTAGGCTACATGCAGTGAGGCTCTAAAGGAGAGATTAAAACAATCAGCTTCTTTTATTTGCAGTAGTATTGTTTCAATGAATCGTATTGTTGTCTTGTTAGAGTCCGAAAGTGGTTTAAAAATTGAATGGGTTCAAATCAATTTTGAAGTTAGTATTATATTGTCCATATATATATATATATATATATATATATATATATATATATTATTCTTAAAAATATCTCAGAGTAAAATATAGATGTTAATTAATTAAAATAAAAATAAATTTAAAATTTTAAAAAATACAACTTAAGTTCACGTGATCATTTTTATAACAGTGGAGAGGGCATGGATAAAGTAATTTCATACAAGCGATCAGAACCACAGTCTAGGGGTTCAACCAGATCAGTGGCCATAATTAATTTCTGACGCTGTCGAGTCCATAAATGTGCGCAGAGCCATCCCTACTCTTTTTGCCATTTGTTGCGATCCACAAGATTTATGACTATCGCCACGAATAAAAATGCGGGGTCCGAATAGAGCTCGATCACTTGCAAATCGCAATGCTGTATTATGCTAATTGGTAAAAGCATAATACGACATTAAATATTGTCGTTTCACATGAATTTGTCTTAGTTGGTCTTAGATGATTTGTATTTGCATAACAATCCTTCACAATCGTATTTAAAGCACTATGAATGGAAACAATGATGTGTAACAGTATATTGACTGCAGCTGAGTTCTTTTATATATTATAAAGTTAAAAATAAAGCAGTTAACTTTGATTTAGTAATATTATCTGAATAAATTATATTATTATTTTATTTAATGGTATTTAAAATTATTTAGAAATATTACAAGTTCATTATTACTTATTTTTTAATAATATCATTAAAGATAAAATATGAATCCTAATCAATTAAATAAAAATAAAATAAAAAATAAAAAATAATCTAATTTTGAAAATTTTATATAAATGGAGAGATATGAAAATAAAGATTTTGGACACTTGGTTCCAAATTGAAGCATGAAGGATGATGAGCCGCAAACACATACTTGCTATATTGAAACCCACGAAACCCAACGGGATGGTGCTTAAGACGAGCTCAAGGTGAGGATAATTATACACATGCTGTTAAATTAATTAATATGAGTGACCCTTATTATTTAAAGTATAACTCAAAATAAAAGGCCTAATATGATGGTCGGTTAGACATAACGGTAATTTGGGTCATCGGGTTTAAAATACCTCCACTCTCCCTATTAAAGATGACGATTATAGGGAAAAGGGGTAACGGTTATAAGGAAGAGGTGTAAGGGTTATAGGATTCTTTTTCCTATTTAAAGATAACCGTTACTGGAAGAGATATATAACTTCTCCATTACGAACTTTTCCTCCTCTCCACCATCAGAGAGAAAACGAAAAGGCAGTGAAAGGGAAGAGTAGGAGAAAAGAGAAAAAGTGTTCACGAGCAAATTGAAAGAGGATTCTCATCTCCGTTATAGGATCTTAGCATTATGGACAACGGTATGTTGATTTTATTACGTTTGTGTACTAGTATTCGCATAAAGAAAAAATCCTGCATTATAGAAATAAGAATTTCATAAAAGAGAAATTCTAGAAAAGTCTAACAAATTGGTATCAGAGCGGGTCTGTGAATACTGCAATTTGTTTTTTCTCTTTTTATTATTTGCACTGAAACGATAACAGGGAGCATAAAGGAAAACGGCCGGCGTTGAAAGAGAAAACGCCGGCCCTGGGACTCTGCACCGCCGGAGACACGGATCCAGTGTGGATCCAGTGAGAGCTATTCTTCTGGGAATGGCCGGAGACACAAATCGGTCTGGTGTCGCCGTTTCGCAACTCTGGATCTGGCGAGAGCGATCTGGTATTCGCAACTCTGGAGATCGCGATTCTAGGTGATGCTAGGACCCAGATTGGTCTGGTGGGTACGACGGATGGCCTCCCGGGGAGATTGCGATTTTGAATGCCTCGGGGACCCAGATCGCTCTGGTGGGTACGACGGAACCCGAGTCATTGGCGAAAGGGTTTCCAACGAGCGTTGAGCTTCTGGGTACACCGGGGACCCAGATCGGTATGGTAGGAACAGCAGAACGGCCTCACGGTGAGACCGCACCTCCGGGTATGGCCAGGACCCGGATTGCTCTGGTGGGTTTGTTGGGACCCGAATCACTAACAGAAAGGCTTCTCGGCAAGCGCCCGTTTTCAAGTATGGCCGGTGACTCGGGTCGAGTGTGGGTTTGGGGACTTTGCGATGTGGGGCTTGCCGGTGTAGGGTGTGTGTCAGTCACTGGATTATGTGACGTGGGGCTTACCAGTGTGGGGTGTGCACCGGCTGCTGGACTCTGCACCACCGGGCTTGTCGGCGTGGAGTGTACGCTGGCCACTGGACCTTACGCCGAGGGCGGTTGTCGACATGGAGTGTACGCTGGCTACTAGAATAGTGTGCCGCTGTCCGGTGTTGACTCCCACATAATGGAAAATTTGAATATCATGATAGCTTATTGATATTTTGTTAAATTGAATGATCTTCATAATTGAAGATTATGAAGTTCATTGAGATCACATCAACATAAATCAAATGTTGAAAGCTTGTTAGTCACCAAAGTAGCCTGGCTTGAAAGGATTTGAATAGTTGATTGTGAATTTCAAATTGTTCATTTCTTTGGATGCTAATAAAATGTTGTACAGATTTGAAATGAACAATTATGGTTATTAATTATGAAGCTAGGAGATCATCCAAAGATGGATCATTACTTATAATTAATGACACTAAAGGGGATTGATTGATATACTGGATAAACATGATTGCATATCCAAAGATAACATTCATGTTAACTCTAGTATGATTGATTGATCTATTAAAGTATATTTAAATTAGCATCATTATTAATTAAAGTTATGTATTTGAGGATCACCCAAAGGTGAACTTAAATACATGATTAAAGTTTGTAATGTATGTGTCTGAATCCATTTGAGTTTACTCAAAGCATTAAGGTGTAAATTTAGATTATGTTTGTAGCTTCCAATAATGTATTCGCCTTGGGCAATGCGATAATCAAATTCAATGGGCTGAACTATGCGGAATGGTCTGAGCATATTCAGTTTCAAACCAAGTGTTTTGGACTTGGACTTAGCAGTCATTTTAGATGAAAAGCCTGCAGCCATTACTGAGACCAGTACAGAATCTGATAAGTCTTTTCATGAGGCTTGGGTACAGTTTAATAGGCTGAGTTTAAATTTGATGCAGATGACGATAGTTGAAAATGTAAAGCCATCGATGCCTAAGATGGAAAATGCTAGGGAATTTATGATGAGAATTAAGGAATACTCTTAATTAGATATAGCAGATAAATCCATTGTAGGAAGCCTAATGAGTGAGCTGACGACCAAGAAATTTGATTGGCCACAGCCTATTCATGATCATGTTACTAGTATGGCTAATCTAGCAGTAAAGTTGAAAACAATGGACATGGATGTAAGTGAATCCTTTTTGGTTCAATTCATCATCAACTCACTGCCTCCTGAATTTGGCCAGTTCCAAGTGAATTATAACACTATTAAAGAGAAATGGAATTTTCAAGAAATTAAGGCCATGTTAGTTCAGGAAGAAGGGAGATTAAAGAAGCTGAAGGATCACTCCATTCATCTCACTGTTTGTAATGATGTTAGTGGTAGCAAGTCTAAACCATATAAAAAGAGTAAGAAGAAGGACAAAGCCTCTATGAAAGTCACTAGAGGTCAAATCCAAAAGGATTAGAAATGCTTCTTCTGCAAAAAGATGGGTCACTTCAAGAAAGATTGCCCAAAAAGAAAGGCTTGGTTTGAAAAGAAAGGTATGTATTGTATATCAGTATGTTTTGAATCAAATGTAATTGAAGTACCCAATAATACTTGGTGGTTAGACTCTGGAACTACTATTCATGTGTCACATATTATGCAAGGATTCCTTTCAATCTAGCCCATAACAGGAACTGAGAAGTTCTTTTATATGGGAAACAGAATGAAGGTATGAATAGAAGGAATTGGGACATACAGATTGATCTTGGACACTAGGTGTCACCTGGATCTAGAAAAGTGTCTCTATGTTCCTGAATGTGCTAGGAATTTGGTTTCTGTTGAAAAGTTGGATGAAGTAGGATTTAACTTTAAGATTGGAAACAGTGCATTTTCATTGTATAGACATTCGTACCATTATGGATATGGTACTTTGGTTGATAATTTATATCGTTTTAATGTTGATGTTATGTATGCTGATTTCCTATTTCTTGTTGAGCATAGTATAAGTAACAAATGTAATGTGCATAATGATAGTTTTGATTTCTTATGGCATCAAAGATTGGGTCATATATCCAAAGAAAGGATATGAGGTTGGTGAAAGGTCATGTCTTGCCTCAATTGGATTTTACTGATTGGGAAGTATGTGTTGACTGTATAAAAGGGAAACAAACAAGACATACATCAAAAAACCCAGTCATGAGAAGTAATGAGCCTTTATAATTGATACACGCTGATATTTGTGGCCCCTTTGATATCCCAACATGGGGTAGTGAGAAATATTTCATCACATTTATAGATGACTACTCACAGTATTGTTACTTATATCTATTGCATGAAAAGTCCCAGTCAGTAAACACCCTAGAGGTGTTTATTAATGAAGTGGAAAGACAATTAGATAGAAAAGTAAAAGTGATTAAGTCAGACAGGGGTGGTGAATATTATGGAAAATTCAATGAAAGTGGACAATGTCTTGGTCCATTTGCAAAACTTCTTGAAAGTCGAGGCATATGTGCACAATATACAATGCCTGGTACACCACAACAGAATGATGTAGCGGAAAGGTGGAATCGCACACTTATGGATATGGTTAGGAGCATGTTGAGTTACAGTACTGTACCTTTATTCTTGTGGATGCATGCGTTAAGTACTGCTGCATATCTGTTGAACAGGGTTCCTAGTAAGGCTGTCCCTAAGACTCCTTATGAGTTATGGACAGGTAGGAAACCCAGTTTGAGACACCTTTATATTTGGGGTTGTTCAGCAGAAGTAAGGATATATAATCCACATAAAGGAAAGCTTGATGCAAGAACCATTAGTGGTCACTTGATTGGCTATCCTGAAAAGTCCAAAGGGTATAGGTTCTATTGTCCTAACCATAGCACTAGAATAGTTGAGTCTAGTAATGCTCAGTTCATTGAAAATGGTCAGTTCAGTGGGAGTGGGGAATCACGAAAAGTGGATATTAAAGAATTACAAAATGAAAGATCCACAGTGAGTACTCCTACTCAAGTTGGTATCCTCACACCTAGTGTTTTTACTCAAGTTGTTGTTCCTTTTGTTGCATCACAGTCACGTGACATGCAAGGACAACAAATTGATACTCGAAACACGCAAAGTGAACACATAAGAGATGAACCAAGTGACAATGTGCAATTTACAAATGAACAAGTGATACCACAAGAAATGGCATTACGGAGGTCTACAAGACAAAAAAGGCCAGCTGTATCGAATGATTATGTGGTTTACTCACTTGAGCATGAATCGGAATTGAGCATTGATAAAGATCCAGTCTCATTTAAACAAGCTATGGAATGTAATGATTCTGAAAAGTGGTTCAATGCCATGAAGGAAGAGATGAAATCGATGGATGTAAATCAAGTTTGGGAACTAGTAGAGTTGGCTGAAGGATCAAAACAAGTTGGCTGTAAGTGGGTCTTCAAGACCAAGCAAAACTCAAAAGATAACATTGAAAGGTATAAGGCCAGACTTGTTGCCAAAGGTTTCACTTAAAGGGATGGTGTTGACTATAAGGAGACTTTCTCTCTAGTCTTTAAGAAAGACTCCTTAAGAATTATTATGGCTTTGGTAGCTCACAATGACTTAGAGCTCCACCAAATGGATGTAAAGACCGCCTTTCTAAATGGTGACTTAGAAGAGGAAGTGTATATGGACCAACCTGAAGATTTCATAACCACAGGGCAAGAAAATTTGGTGTGTAAATTAAAGAAATCGATATATGGACTGAAACAAGCCTCCCAACAATGGTATATTAAGTTCAATAATACCATTACGTCATATGATTTTGTAGAGAACACTGTTGATTGGTGTATCTATATGAAGGTCAATGGGAGCAAGTTCATTATATTAGTTCTATATGTCGATAACATTCTTTTGGCTGCTAATGACTTAGGTTTGTTACATGATGTCAAGAAATTTCTCTCTGAAACTTTTGAAATGAAAGATATGAATGAGACATCCTATGTGATAGGAATAGAAATATTCTGTGATAGATCACAAGGATTGTTAGGATTGTCTCAGAAAGGCTATATCGATAAAATATTAAAGAGATTTAGAATGGAAAATTGCTCTACAGGAATAGTTCCAATTTAGAAAGGGGACAAGTTTAGTGAATTGCAATGTCCAAAGAATGATTTTGAAGGAAAAACAATGGAATTCATTCCCTATGCATCGTTGGTTGGAAGCTTGATGTATGCTTAAACATGTACTCGGCTAGAAATTAGTTTCGCTGTTGGAATGTTAGGCCGATATCAAAGTAATCATGAAATATATCATTGGAAAGCTGGAAAGAAAGTACTTAAGTACTTACAAGGCACCAAGGATTATATGCTTACTTATAAAAGATCAAGTCATCTTGAAGTAGTAAGCTACTCGGATTCAGATTATGCTGGATGTGTAGACTTGAGGAAATCTACATTTGGTTACATGTTTCTCCTGGCTGGAGGAGCAGTTTCATGGAAAAGTGGGAAGCAGTCTATCATTGCTACTTCCATTACGGAGGCTGAATTTGTAGCATGCTTTGAGGCTACTGTTCATGCATTGTGGTTACGGAATTTTATCTTAAGGCTTGGTTTGGTCGACAGTATAGAAAAGTCGTTAAGAATTTATTGTGATAATTCCGTAGTTGTTTTCTTCTCTAAGAATGATAGGTATTCTAAAGGTGCGAAACATATGGATTTGAAATACCTATCTGTTAAGGAAGAAGTGCAAAACCAAAGAGTGTCCATTGAGCATATTAGCACTGAGTTGATGATAGTGGACCCGTTAACTAAAGGTTTGCCACCGAAAACATTTACTGGACATGTTGAATGGATGAGCATTTTGGACAGGTCCTCATTCTCTTGAAAGCCAATATTTTAGGATGCTCATATCATTGTGACACTCATGAATTCAATTAAGGTCATGGTTTTGCTTGTGCTTTGTTATCTCTATTTAGTTGTATACAATTATAGTTTATGAGATAACTAGTAGCATATTTGGATATGACAATTTAAAGTTTCAATGTTCCTCGGTTAGGTTATTATGAATTATGATGATTATGTGATACATGGAAGGAATTATGTTGCTAAAAGATATGTGACCGTCATGATCCAATCATTTTAATTCAATCAAGTATTATGGTTTAATGATCTTTAAGGATTGTGCACACTTATTTGTTATTGATTCATCAAGTCATAACATGGGCCAAGTGGGAGATTATTAAATTAATTAACATGAGTGACCCTTGTTATTTAAAGTATGACCTAAAATAAAAGGCCTAATATGATGGTCGGTTAGGCATAACGGTAATTTGGGTCATCGGGTTTAAAATCCCTCCACTCTCCCTATTAAAGATGACGGTTATAAGGAAAAAGGGTAAAAGTTATAAGGAAGAGGTGTAATGGTTATAGGATTCTTTTTCCTATTTAAAGATAACCGTTACTGGAAGAGATATATAACTTCTCCATTACGGATTTTTCCTCCTCTCCACCATCAGAGAGAAAACAAAAAGGTAGTGAAGGGGAAGAGTAGGAGAAAAGAGAAGTGAACGGCAAAAAAGAAGGCAGCCACCAAGCAAGGTGCATCGGGCCAAGAAGGAGAGAAAGAAAGCAAAGGCAACGCAGTGGCCAAGGAGAGGAAGAAAGAAAGCATGGGGCAGCCGGCCAAGGAGAGTGCAGCAGCCACCAAGGAAAGAAGGCAAGGTAGCCAGCCAGGAAGAGAGCAGCAGCATGTCCAGGAGGCTTCCTAGCAGCAGCAGCACGTCCAGGAGACTTCCTAACAACAGCAGCAGGTCTAAGAGGGTATAACAGCACCAGCAACACATCCCTGCACACCCAAGAGGGTATACTAGCAGCAGCAGACATCAGCACATTCCTGCACATCCAGGAGGGTATACCAGCAGCAGCAATACATCCCTGCATGTCCAAGAGGGTATACCAGCATCAGCAGCACCTCAGGAGGCTTCCCAACGGCAGAAGCACACCAATTAAGCAAAAAATTAGAATGTGCAGCAGCAGGTTTGGGAATCAGCATACACCTGCAGAAAGTGCAGCAGCAAGCCGTGCAGCAGAGAGGACAGCTGCAGTGTGCGGGGATAGTAGCAGCGGTATAAGAAAATAGTTGCAACGCACAGGGAGAGCATCAGCGGCGCAAGAAAACTGCTGCAGCGCAAGGAGAGAGCAGCAGCAACGCGCACGGACAGCAGCAGCAGTGCAAGCCAATAGCAGGAGCAGCATGCGTGGATAGTAGGAACAGTGTGTGCGGACAGCAGCTGCAGTGCGCACGGATAGCAGGTGCAGAGATCGCAGACAACAGGAGCAGTGCACACGGACAGCGGGCACAGCATGCGTGGACAGCAGGTGCAAAGACCATGGATAGCAGGCACAACTTGTGAAAATAGCAGGTATAGCTTGTGCAGACAGTGAGCACAGTGTGTGCAGCGGACAGCAGGTAGAACTTGTGCGGACAGCAGGCACAACTTGTGAGGACAGGACAGCTAGCACAGCGTGTACGGACAGCAGGCACAGCGTGCGCGTGTGGACAATAGGCAGACGCGGCAATGTGAACAAACAGTATTAATTGCACACGTAACAGCACGCAGACAGCGGGCATAGCATGCCCAAACAGCAGGCGCAGAGAGTGCGGACAGCAGGAGTGGAGAGCGCCGACGGAGTGCGTGTGGACAGCAAGCAGCAGCAACAGCACTATGGACAGTATTAACTGCAGACATGGACAGTATTAACAGCAAGCAGCACTATGGACAAACGCGGCAGCGCGTATAGACAGCAGCGGATAGTTGCAGCAGTGTTTATTAACAGCGCACACGGACAGCAGCAATAGCGCGTGCGGACAGCAGCAGCGGCAGTGCACGCAGCAGCACCGGCAACAGGTGAAATAACACCGAAGAAAGGAGAATATTCATATTCTATAGGAAAGGTTTTAATTACAAACTCTTGATAAATGTATTGAAAAAGGGTAGGATACCCTTGGAGTGATTAGGAAATCAACTCCTTAATCGGAAGATCATTATAAATGGTTAAGAAGTATCCTTCCACAAGTGGTTAAGGAGTAATCCTTTCACACCATAACTGTATTCCTTGATAACAAGAGTAGATTGTGTAATTTAGAAGTGATCCTATTATACCGTAGACGTAACTCACATATTGTGGATGAACCACGTAAAAATTGTCATATGTTCTTAGGTGCTTGTGCATTAATTTTTATTCATACGGTTGCACTCACGTAAAAGACAAAATTAAAAATTGGATCATCGGTTTTAATAAGTAATAGAGGTTAAATCCGAATTGATTTATAAAAAAAAAGATAGTTCACACTAATTCACCCCCCTCTCAGTGTGAGATTTACAACGGTCCTCGTCAGTTTTAGTTATCTAAATTATTATAAATATAAGTTGTTTGGACAAGGAAATATAATGAAATACTTAGTTAGGATATATCATCCTAATTAAATTTGTAAAACTTATATTCTTAGAGCAAATAAACTTTTGTAATAAGAAATTTGTATGTAAAGTAACCACTCTTATTAATTTATTCTAATATTTGTGGGTCAATGGATATTACAACAATAAGTAATTTTTAACCTTTATGGGTTAAGAAGTAAAATTTTTTTTTTTTTTTTCGAGTGATTGAATTACTATGCAAGCTCTAATTGTGCTTTTTTTTTTTCTACTGCTTTATCGCTTCTTAATTGATTAATGTGCCTGAAAATCTTAAATTAATAAGTAGCCCAGCTCCAATTGGGTTAGGCTTTGTTGGGTCAAGTTTCCATGCTAGTTGCCTCCCCAAGATAAACCTAGTCTCCTGTAATGAGCAGCAAAGTATGAGAATTTTAGCTCCTAGATGTGCTGTATCATCTGCAAGGCCTGCTTCACAGCCTAGGTTCATTCAACGCAAGCAAGAGGCCTTTTGGGTTCTATAGGTTCTTGTTTATAGTGTACGATCACATCATAAACCCGGGTCACTGGACTGAGGATACGAGAGTGAGGCACTTGAGCCAGTTGACCTCTATGATAAGAATCTGATAGTGGTGGATGTTGGTGGTGGTACTGGGTTCCCTGCACTGGGCATTGTCAGGCATGTGGATGCCAAAAATGTAACAATTCTGGACCAGTCACCTCAACAGCTTGCCAAGGGCAAGGAGAAGGAGCCTTTGAAGGAGTGCAAGATTATTGAAGGAGACGCAGAGGATCTTCCCTTCCCTACTGATTATGCACACCGTTGCGTGTCTGCTGGAAGGTAATATCGCTGTTGAACTCTGGTTTGCTTTAATTTTGTTCATTAGGGAAAATTTGCTTGTCATTTTCATTGGAATTATGTAGACAAAGATGTCTTGTTATGAAATTATTTACTTGTGTGTGATTATTGAAGGGCCCCATAGAATAGCTTTTAAGAGCTTTTAACATGGCATTTTTTGTTTTTTCATCCTTTTCTGAACAATAGAATGCAGTTATTTCTCATAACTCCTGAAGAGAAAGAAATTTCTTTTTCTTAGAAAAAAAAATTATGGTTAACTTAATGTTCTAATGCAACATGCTTCTATCTAATTGCATACTGTAACTGCATGCCCCAGCATTGAATATTGGCCAGATCCACAACGTGGCATCAAGGAAGCATATAGGGTGCTGAAAATAGGAGGCAAGGCTTGCATCATTGGGCCTGTGTACCCAACATTTTGGTTGTCTCGCTTTTTGCTGATATGTGGATGCTCTTTCCAAAAGAGGAAGAGTACATTGAGTGGTTTAAAAAGGCTGGTTTCACAAATGTTAAACTGAAAAGGATTGGTCCCAAGTGGTACCGGGGTGTTTGTGGGCAGGGCTTGATTATGGCTGCTCTGAGACTGGTGTAATGCCTTACATGGAGACTCTCCTCTGCAGGTCACATACTTGCCCCTTAGAATGTGTAATTGCATGTGAATATGTGGCGGGAGAATCAACCTTTTTGCTTTATTTGCCTGCTATTGTGTTCTTGTTATTGTGTTGATTTGCCGTTAAACATGCAACATACCCAGGATTGCTTGTTTGCTTTGTTGATGGCTTTTTCAAAGATCACCTATTTGAAATAAAAGCAACCTTTTGATGGTTGCAAAAGATTCTCTGTTCTGTCACAACATATGGTTCACACAGTTTTTGTTTAGCTGGTTGCCTTTTTGTAACTAAATCTTTTGGTAGTCGGGCGGTTGTTACTGGCTAGGGAAGCACTTGTTTGTGCAGCTAGAAGATGTGATAAGTTAGCAAAATGGCCCTTCGCCGTTAGCTGGGTTACCAAAGCATATAAGTTTACCTTTTATTTCAGATAATTTTCACTCATTTGTTAAGTTTTGCTTTTCTACGTGTTCTGAGGAACTCAATCCGAGACTAAACTTACGAAGGAAATATGTTACTGTACTTGAAGTTATTGAACGGGAACCATTGCATCTGACAATGCACGGCTAGTGCTAGTTCCCCATTCAGCACTTAAAAGTGCAATAATCTTCTTCTTATGGGGCTTAAGCATTGTCCTGT
>JAGSHU010000171.1:0-14077 GCA_021533255.1 Ceriops tagal | reverse complement strand
GCAAGATTAACTCCTTTCATCATGTCTTCTTATAAAAGTCTCGCATTTGCCTATTATTTTTGCTTTTTTCACTAGAGACATTCACATTTTATTTGTTTGTAAGAGAAGCATGGAAAAAAGAAAAAAAAATGTTTCACCCCACCCCACTATAAGATTCACGGAGTGCTTATTGTTCATTTTATTTATTTTGTTAAAATTTGCATCTCCAAAGTACGTTCCTAATAGATTGAACAATATATAGACTACGACAATGTTACAGTGCTTTAAAATCTTTCTGGAACCATAACGTTGTTGCTCTCTTTCCTTTTCTTGTGTGAGTTCATTTGACACATTAAAAGGGAGTCAAATTAGAATTTGCTCTTATTTGTTTTGATTTGTTGTTCTTTTTTTTTTCCTTTTTTGACAAGTCAAAATAACTGTATGACTTTGTAACAATCCCACTCGGTAAATGCCTCCTCTACTTTCTAGATATGTTCTGGTTGAGACTAAGCAAAATAATGCTTGTCAAAGGCAAAGGCAATGATTATAGCTGTTAGTTCTTAAACCATCATGCCTACTGCATAGTTGACTGCCTATACATTTCAAGGTAAGTGAGGACAATAGTTGTCTTCAAAGGACATTCACAAATGCATCATTTACATGGGCAAGAGTTCCTTTCCACAGCTAGATGACACATCCTCGACCTTATGAAGAATGACATCTTGTTTTCCAAATATACACAGGGATAATTGGGAAAGCACAGACAAAAGGGCAATGAAAGCCTTAAAATAGAAGGACCACATAAAAAGATTATTACCATCATTTTCAATAACTCATTTGAATGAATTTACAAATGCATAAAAAAGGCAACTAATCTACTTTTTATACAAATTCAAATTTCTTTCAATTTAACATATTATTATTAAATTTTTAGATTAAAGCAATGCTAATTTTGTGAAAAAAAAAAAAAGCGATTCCTACTAGTACAAATAAAAGATATAATAAAACAATGAAATTATGTTGTGCAATTTAATAAAAACTTATTTTAAAAATAATGCTGCCCCTAAAGGAAATTAACATTTTTGTCTTTTGAATTACAACACCATTATACTATCCACAAAAGCAATTTTGTTCTTCTTGTTTCATTAAAAACATCACACAACTGTACTAAGCACAAAAGATAATACCCTTATATCATCCAACTCTTTGTATCCTCCAATATTGAATAAATTTCCCAAAGTAGTGCTAACGGTGTGATTATTGCAATCCATGACATGTGGAACATTGCACAAATGAAGGGAAATTTTCCACGACCCCACAGCCAAGTGCTCCAAGTCCAGTAACTAAGATAGGTTCAAAGTTTGGGTGAAAAGAAAAAGTGATAGTTGATGTAGGAAAAACCTCATTTACATAAGAAAAAAATCAATTTCAAACATTTTTTAATGACCTTAAGCACTTAATTTACATTACATGCATTACCTCTAACAACAGGACACATCCAGTTATGCGTCATGTCTAATGAACGACATGTTGCTTATCTTGATATTTTCCAATTCCTTTAGCCCGATTCAAATTCTTGCACGATGGTAGCTCCTTCAACAAGCCCACCAACTTTGGGTTGACATAGTAAAATGTATTGTTTGGATGAATCATGGTGCTTACCACATAAAGCAAGAACTTGGCTTTGAACTCATCATTTGGGGGCAGATTGTTCATATCATCTACAAACTTGGAAACTTCAATCCTTGATTTTGTCAAATTAAATTGCTTCTTAACATCCTCATCCATCCTTTAGAAAATTTCGATCTCAACTCCATTTTATGAGTGTACCATCATCCATTCGACCTCAGCCGAGGATAAAACTAACTTACCCTCATGCACATTCAGACATGAAGTAGTGCAATCAAAATTTCAAACTAGGAATTGAATCAATTTAAGGTCCATCCTAATTACTTGGAGCCTCAGCATGTCGCCAAAACCAAGTGACTAGACTACCATCATCTTAGAATCATCGAACGACTTCACAGTATTAATGATTTGCAAAATTACACACCGTGTTGGAAGATATTTATGTAACATTGAATAAAGACACAACACTTGGTCTAAACAAATTGTAAGCAAAACAATGAACGTTTTCATTTTACACTTTGTCCATAACAAATGCTATGCGCATGTCTCTGACAGTAAGGAACAAATTCTATTTTAGTGTATAGAGGAGTTGAAGACATAGGTACCCCAAGTTTTATTAGGCACATCTAAGTATAAAAGTGAAAAACTTCATTTATATAGAAAAATCATTATATTTAAAAACCGTAAAATGAAATAAACTTTAAATTTAGTTCATGAAACTAATTAAATGTATTTTTTTAATTAAATATGTAAATTTAAATAATAGTCAAAGTATTTCAATATGTTGAATTCTTTGAATTATTTGTTCTTCTAAATTCATTATAAACTTGAAACTTAGCAGCTATTTTAACCTATATTCCTTTAAAGTTAGATATTAAACATTTAACAAATAAGCTTGTTTATAATTTTTTGATTAAACCATCACTATACCTTACTATCGAAGGTCTCTTCCATACGCCCTCTCTTCCTGTGTGCACTTGATCTAGCTTCACGTTGTCCCAGATCAGTAGCTTGCTCACTAAATCCAGCAAACATCCTTCATCTCCTCATGTTCACTCATTGTTGTGATACAATGAGGTTCAAACGACCAAACTCCAAGCCATTGTCGAATGACTTTTAGCTTCTAATTTTACAACATATCATGTTAACTAGCATCCTTGATTCTGTTGTCGCTGACGGGAGCACCCCCTTTACCTGACTTAATGATTTTTGTGCACAATATGTGTGCATATGCATAAGAAAGACTGTCGTAAACAATTTAAGTATTTGTACTTATCTTAATAAACCCATTTAAAGGTGGCTGCCAATGGAGCAGAGATGAGGTTGCAGAGGTTACGTTTGAAGTTGATAGCTCCCCTTTATGATCAAATATAATATTTAAGGGTCATTTCAATTGCTCGATTATGATCACAAGCCTTCCCTTCCACCAAATGGGAGGTTCCTCGCATGCCAAATTGACCAAGCAAACATGCATATCAGCTCTTATATATATCTTTGCCAGCACATTGCTAGGACCCGAGTATTTGGGTATTTGGGGTCAGGGAATGAGGGAAGTAAGAATTCCAGAGATTAGGAAGAGAGTGAGATGGGCAGAAACGAGACAGAGGAAGAGAGAGGAATTCGTTGAATAGTGTGATTCATAACTAACAACATTTATACAGGTGGCAACGCTCTCCCTTTTATTTAGCTGCTTAAACGCTCCGTATCAATTATTATTCACGGTGCCGCTCACGAAGACTAACAGACTTCCCATTCCGTTTGCTACCCTAACTACAGCCCTTGATCTTGCTTCATCCGACGGTCCCCCAGCTCCGCCCCGTCCAACGTCCTCTTTCTTGTTTTTGCTCAACAACCGTAACAGAATTTCAAGATCCTACCAGATTTGGAAGCCCATAGCAAAATTCTGCCCGGTTGAGCAGCCTTGTCTTCATGGCTTAAAACTCTGGAAATTGGCCAGCTATAAAGGACCAGTCCTCCCGCGTGATATCCCCAGGTGCAAGATTTGCCCACTGGATAAGGACTTGAGTGACAATTTTATTGTTCCACTTAACAATCTGGCAATCCAAGATAGCTACTGGCTGTATTACTAGCTGTCCGTCCGTCCTGTCCTGTGAATGGCAAGTTTGGCATTAGCTGCTGTTGCTTGTGTGGCCCCGCTGAGCGCTTCAACAGGGAGGCGTGAAACACAGGATGAATGGCTGATCTTGGAGGAAGCTGCAGCTTGTAAGCCACCTGTCCTACTTTTATATTTGTGGACAAACTATAATTGCCCTTATGATGTAATGATGAGTCATCCCACGCAACAAAACTTGGGGAGCACAATGGTCAGAAAAGGGTACGCAACAGATTGATCAGAGAAGTTTAAGAAAACAAAGAACTGAATTTGACCTGTCGTAGTTTAGAAAACCAGATTGCAAACCTAATGACCAAGGCATCATCGAAGGCTAGATCTAAGACTCTGAGAAAGGAGATGGGCATGGGGAACAGAAGTGCCAAGGAGATAAATGAAGGATTTTCCACCGTTGCTCTTATTGATGCTCAAATTCATCATGATTCACACCCAGGTTCAAAAGAAAGTCACAGTTTTCTGAAGCAAGGGAAGATGCAGAGAATCCAAACAGCTTATTTGCCTATACTGTTTTATTGTATTTGAAGCTTTGTTGTTTAGGATTTGCTTGACTTGTAAAATGCAGCTTTTTGGAAGTGGAAATGTCACCCAAAGCCCTGAAATTTTGTCAGAAAGTTGTTGAGCTTTCAAAAGCTAATTTAAACTACAACCTTTAGTTGTAGTTTCAGTCTGAAACATATTCTGATTCAAAGCTCTTAAAATCAACATAGATAAAATTAAATTTAAAGTTTGATTTCAATGTAATTGAAAGCAAATAATTGGTGTTCAGTTTTCATATTCATGGTCTTCTGAATTTATCCAATACATTTTTACTTGATAGCTTAAATTTACATTCACTTGTATTTGAAAGAAACAGGAGAAAATAAAGAATTTTTTTCTCCTTTCTTTCTGTAATGAAAATGAACCTGCCTTAATTATTTCCTTAATGACTGAATGAAAATAACATGGATATAGACAGTTTCTTGTTGAATCAGTCACATGGTCATTAAAAAAACGTGGTACAATAAAATACATGACAATCTGTTGATCCCTATTGGGAGGATGTGAAACTTGCATAGTTCTTATGTTGATTAACATTAAGATGATGATTTGCACGTTGGCTGACCTTCTAAGAAATATAGTCTGTCATAAACATTGAGACTACCAAGCAATTTACCATGTGATTGCTAGCTACACTGCTGGATTGTTGTTAAAGCATGTACCATTGAGGAGCAGATCTAGTTCACTTATATTCTTAAACACATTCATTAACTAATCAGAACACTAATTAACATTCTTACACTAACTACTAACCAGTATAATTGTTGTTCCACAGCCTTGTATGGGTTGTAATTGTTGTCAACTAGGTTTAAGTATGTAACAAAATAAAGTCACGTGAAAGGGCAAGAAAGTAAAGCCGTATGGAAGGGCAAGAAGATAAATTCACATAGAAGGGCAAGAACGTAAATTCGCCGCGTAAGCCCTATTAGGGTTTCATGAAGAGAGTATATAAAGTCCTTGGAAATTAAAATAAAGGTAAGACCAACACAATTGAATACACGGCAAAACACCAAACCCTACACAGAAGAACACAACCTGCAAAAGAAAAGAGTAGCCGTCGTGAACAGTAGCCGTCAGATGAAGAGAGCGAAAAAGGGAAAAAAGGAGCATTCGTTGGACGAAGGAGAGAAAAAGAGAAAAATATATATACAGCCAAATCAGAGCCATCGTCGGGCAAAGGAGAAAAGAGGACCAAAAGAGGAGACAACCCGGCACACGGCAACCCTACACCATCGGTAGAAAAGAGAGACGATCGAAATAGCTGGTGAAGGGGGGCGACGGCAGAACGATACGGAAGAGAGAGAGAACCGCCAGCAAAAACAGAATCGTTGAGAGAGAGAAAGAGGAGACGGCCGAAGGAGAGCTGAACGAAGAACAACCGTCAAGAGAGAGAGAGAAAGGGGAGACGATCGAAAAAGTGAGCAGAACGAAAAAAAAAAAAGACAACAGGCGGAAACCCAAGAACAGCCAAATCGGAGTCGACAGGAAGGAGAGAGAAAACACAGCTAAATAAGGGAAAAGGAGAGAAAATCTAGAACGGCCAAAGAGGGGTGGACGGAGAGAGAGAAATCTAGCGGTAAGAGAGAGATCCGACAGGACGATGAGAGAAATCTGACGGTAAGAGAGAGAAATCTAGCGGTAAGAGAGAGAAATTCGGCTAGACAGTAAGAGAGAGAGAAATGAACAGGCGAGCTGTGAGACAGTGAGATCGTGAGACAAGGAAACAGGGGAGACAGTGAGATGGTGAAAGCAGGAGTTGTGTGAAACAAGTAGAGAGAAATTCGGCGAAGCATTAAAAGAACTCAATGTATTTTAGACTTCTTCAATAGAGGTTAGAGAGCGTTGCGGTGAACTTCTAAGCAGCAGTGGAGCAGCCTTTCAATTCAACAGAGGCAAGACCAGTTACAAAAAGGGTAGACACGGTAAGTGACACTCTTTGTATTGTACTTGCTTAGTAATTGCAATAGTGAAAGGAGCAGAGAATTAGAGACATCTATTGTAACCTGTATTTACAAGTATAGTGGATAGTTTCGATAGAGGGAGAGTCCCTACCACCGTGGATGTACGTCACATTGACGGAACTACGTAAATCTCGTGTATCCTTAATTTGCTTTATGTTCTGTGCTTTGAATTGATTTGTGAACACAACTAAAGTATCAACCAACCCATAACCTAACGAAGACCTAAACAAGAACATCCGTATTGTCTATTAGGCAAGGTGTTTGAAAGGTGACTTTAGGGACTATTGTGATTAGTAGGTAGCAATAGATCTACCTTAGTCGAGTCTAAGAAAGAGTTTGCTTTAAAGAAGAGGTTGAAGTTGTTCACTTACCTACGAATTGCAAATTGTGGTGATACTGATTCACCCCCCCTCTCAGAATCACAAACTAGTAGATCCTAGGAAGAAGTCGAGAACTTCAATTGGTATCAGAGCTTGGTTCACCAGTTTGAAGTTTAACAGCTTGGTGTACTAGTTTGAAGGGATCTAAAAGTTTGACTTGTTCAGCATATTGAGAAATGGAAGCCGGTACCAACACTAGCACTATTTACAACAAGAAGGTTCCAATCTTTAATGGAACCAACTACCATATGTGGAGAGCGAGAATGCAAATAGTATTTGTAACCATGGGCATGAACGTGTTGAAATGTGTACATGAGGGTTTTGTGGCTCTGGAAAAAGGTAAATACCCAACCCCAGAGGAGTTAAGGCAGTTTGAGATAAATGGGAAGGCCACAAACATCATCATTTCAGCATTGGCAGATGCTGAGTATGCTAAAGTGATGGATTGCATATCTGCTAAGGAGATATGGGACAGATTGCAGAAGGTCTATGAAGGTAATGGTAGAATGAAGGAGGCTAAGCTTTAAGTGTTCAAGGAGAGATATGAATCTCTGAGAATGCAGAAGAATGAGACAGTCCAAGAGTTCTTCACCAGGGTTATTGATGCTATAAATGATCTAAGAAGTCATGGGAAGAACAAGAAGGACTCATCTATTGTGAAGAAAATTTTGAGAATTCTGCCTGAGAGGTTTGCCTCAAAGGTAGCAGCCATAGAGGAGAGTAGAGATCTCAATTCTATGTCTCTGCATGATCTTCAGTGCAATCTTATTGCATATGAGATGAGGATAAAGTCAACTAAAAGCTATGCAACAACAAAGGTATCAAAAGAGGCAGCTTTCAAAGCTATGAAGCACTTGAAGATAAAAGAAGAGAAAGAATCATCCAGTGAGGAGGATGATGATAAGGATGAGGAAGAAAGTGAAGGTGAAGTATTGGCTTATTTCACAAGGAAATTCAAAAAGGGGTCTAAGAAGGGAAAAGGACAATTGGCCTTGAGATGTTATCGTTGTGGGTAGACTGGACACTTTGCTTCTCAGTGCAAAGTGAAAATTGATGATGAAGATGAGGATGGTGATGATGAGCAGAATTGAAGATGGAAAAGATCATCATTCAAATCAAATAAGTCTAGTAAGAAGACTGCCAACCCACAAAAGAAGAAGAGAGCCTCATTCAAGAGCTATATGAGTCAAATAAAAGAAGCTGATGAGGAGGAAGATGAAGACTCATCAGATGAGCATGTCTTTATGGCATCAGCACAAGGTGGTAGCTCAACCTCTGAAGAGGAAGAGGAGGTTGATGAAGAAGAGCCAGATCTTGAAGTTGAGCTGGAAGCAACTTCAAAGGAGATAATCAGAAGGGGCAGAACCATAAGAAGGTTGGAGGCCCATATAAAACAAGTTGAAGCAAAGTCTGAGGAAGCTAAAAGTCAAAAAGATGAAATAAAGGCTAAACATATTGACTTAAAGAGAAGATTTGAAGAAAAGATTAAAATATGTGAAGACCTTACAATAGAGTTTGGCTCAAGGACTTCAACAATGGAAGATGGAGATAGAGTTGCTGAAACTTCAGCAACAACTCAAAAAGAGTGAGAAGAACTTGCAGAAGTTTGAAGTTGTAGGAGAAACAAGCTCTGCAAGAGAAAAGAAGAATGAGACTTTGCCACAGAAGTTGAAAGAGAAGGCTGTGACTCAGGTAAAGATAACTGAAGAAGAGAAGATAGTTATCAAACCAAAGCCAGGGCCAAAAATGATGGATGTGGTTAAAGAGCAGCAACCCATAGCTGTTACGTCTTATAAAGAAAAGAAAGTCAACCAGCAGAGGGCTACGACTGAACAGAAGAAGGAGAAGAAGGTGACTGAAATGAAAGTCACACAAGCAAAGAAGCTAGCTACTTTGCCTACACAGCAAGTGATGAACAGAAGAAGACAAACTGTGATCAGACCCAAGAAGAGACAGTTTCAAGGTCACTGTCTTTATTGTGGAGTTTGGGGTCATAAGGCGAGTAACTGCTAGTGGAGAAGGCTAGTATATGTCTCTAACTTGAGAAGATACAATGCTGTATACAGGGGGAGACAATACAAAATTCAGAGGAGAACACCTGTCGTGAGTTCTTGCACATGCTGTAAAAAGCAAGGACACACTAACAAGGAGTGTTGGTGGAAGCCCAAACTAGTGGTTTCAAAGAACAAGTTTGCTATATTGGCAGACTTAGAGCAGTGTGAAAGGTGCGAATAGGATGGCCATAATGCCAAGAGATGCATGACATTTCTCCCTGAACAAAAGAAGGCACTCAATGGCACAATGAAAACAAGGGGTGCAGTCAAAACTGAGAAAAAGGAGAAAGCTATCTTCCAGCCAGTTCAAAAGAAGGAATATAGAGCAAAAAGGAAGGTGGCTAATATAGCTGAAATTGCACTAAAGGCTAATTGCAAGGATAAGCAGTGGATCCTTGACAATGGATGCACTTCACATATGACGGGTGACAAGAGTAAATTGTCAAAGCTAAACAAGTTAAGAGAAGGCAGAGTCAAGTTTGACAATGATGATTCACTCAACATCAGTGGTCAGGGGTCAGTGAATATTGGAAAAGGAAAGCTGAAAGATGTTCTACACATTGAAGGACTTAGATATAATCTAGCATCTATCAGTCAACTATGCAATGACGACCACAATGTGATATTCACAAAAACAGGTTGCCAAGTAAAGAGTAAAGAAGGTAATACTGTTGCAGTCGGGAAAAGAACAACTGGAAATTTATATATGATTGATAAGGACAAGATAAGTAGTTATTTACTCACCAAAGAAGAAGAATATCAACTCTGGCATAGGAGGCTGGAACACTTATCACAAAAGAACATGAGGAAGTTGACCACTACTCATACAATTAGAGACATTCCCGACCTCAGGAGAGAGAGAGAGAGAGAGTATGTTTGCTCAGCATGCTCTAAAGGAAAACATGCCAAAAAGTAGTACAAGACCAAAGAGTTCAGTTCTAAAGTAGTGCTTGACATTGTGCATACTGATTTGTGTGGACCGATGAGGACAAAAGGGTTGAAAGGTGAGAGGTACTTCATTTTGTTTGTTGATGATTATTCGAGAAAGACCTACCTCATGCACCTCAAACACAAGTCAAAAGTTTTGAATTGCTTCAAGAGATACAGAAGATTGGCTGAAAATGAGAGTGGAAGGAAGATCAAAGTATTGAGGTTAGATCAAGGTACTGAATTTACAAATGAAGCTTTTGAAGATTACCTTGAGAAGCATGGTATTCATCATCAGATGGCAGCAGCAAGAACACCTCAACAGAACGGGGTGGTAGAGAGGAAGAATAGAGCTATGGTTGAAATGGCAAGAACTCTATTGCTGGAATCCAAGCTTCACACAAAATTTTGGACAGAAGCAACATTTACAGCCGTACATCTACTAAACAGAGTATTACTAAGGCCTAATACTGATAAGATTCCATATGAGCTATGGAGTGGGAAAAAGACAACAACTAAGCATCTCAGAGTCTTTGGTAGCCCATGTTTTGTGAAGAACAAGGAGCAAAACTTGGGAAAATTCAACGCTAGGTCTGATGAAGGCATCTTTGTGGGATACTCAGAAAAGACAAAAGGTTACAAAGTTTTCCTACATAAGCTGGGAAAAGTGATCACTTCCAGTGATGTGAGAATAGATAAGAACTAGAAAACAATGCAGAATGGAAAAGCTAAGGACAATGAAGAAGATGACTTCAATGGAGATGAAGAATCAAACCAACTTGATGAAAAGGAACAAGAAGTAAGTTCAGACTTAGAGAAGAGTGAGTTTAAAGATGAAGAAAGAGATCCTCTTGCAACTAAGACTGTGCAAGAAAGAAAGCCAAAGAAAACGTGGACCAGTGCTCATCAAGAAAATCAGATCATAGGTGACTCATCAGCAGGAGTTACTACAAGAAGAAGAATTGTGAGAGCTACTACTTTACTCTCATAAGTTGAACCTAAATTTGTTGAAGAGTCTACACAAGATCTAACTAAATCTCTGTCCACAGAGCTGTTTGAAAAGCACAGATTGAGTCTATCTGTGCAAATGCCTCCACAAGCCTAAAGCTCAAGTGAATCCTCCATCTCCACTTTGCGAGTTTCGTAGATTTGTAATTGGTTGGCAAAGGGGGAGAGAAGCAACAATGCAAGGGGAGCTGTTAAAAAAGGGGAAGTGCATATTTAGGGGGAGTTGAAACTACTGCATAGTGGCTTTTGTTATGAGTGTTGCCAACAATTACAAAGGGGGAGATTGTTGTTCCCACAGCCTTGTATGGGTTGTAATTGTTGTCAACTAGGTTTAAGTGTGCAAGAAAGTAAAGCCACATGGAAGGGCAAGAAAGTAAAGCCACATAGAAGGGCAAGAAACTAAAGCCACATGGAAGGGCAAGAAGGTAAATCAACATAAAAGGGCAAGAACATAAATCCGTCGCGTAAGTCCTAGAGGGGCAAAAACGTAAATCCGCCGTGTAAGCCCTATTAGGGTTTCATGAAGAGAGTATATAAAGTCCTTAAAAGACAAAATTAGGGTAAGGCCAACACAATTGAATACATGACAAAACACTAAACCCTACACAGAAGAACACCACCTGCAAAAGAAAAGAGTAGCCGTCGAGTGAACAGTAGCTGATAGACAAAGAGAGCGAAAAAGGGAGAAGAGGAGCATTCATCGAACGAAGGAGAGAAAAAGAGAAAAATATATATACAGCCAAATTGGAGCCGTCGTTAGGTGAAGGAGAAAAGAGGACCAAAAGAAGAGACAACACGACACACGACAACCCTACACCATCGGTAGAAAAGAGAGACGATTGAAACGGCTGGTGAAGGGGGGCAACGGCAAAACGATACAAAAGAGAGAGAGAACCATCGACAAAAATAGAACTGTCGAGAGAGAGAAAAAGGAGACGGCCGAAGGAGAGCTGAACGAAGAACAACCGTCAAGAGAAAGAGAGAGAAAGGGGAGATGGCCGAAAAAGTGAGCAGAACGAAAAAAAAAAAAACAAGACAACTGGCGGAAACCCAAGAACGGCCAAATCGGAGTCAACGGGAAAGAGAGAAAAAACGGCCAAATGAGGGAAAAGGAGAGAAAATTTGGAACGGCCAAAGAGGGGTGGACAAAGAGAGAGAAATCCGGCTGGACAGCAAGAGAGAGAGAAACAGACAGGTGAGCCATGAGATAGTGAGATCGTAAGACAAGGAGACAGGGGAGACAGTGAGACGGTGAAAGCAGGAGTTGTGTGAAACAATGTAGAGAGAAATTCGGCAAAGCATTGAAAGAACTCAATGTATTTCAGACTTCTTCAGGAGAGGTTAGAGAGCGTTGCGGTGAACTTCTAAGCAGCAATGAAGCAGCCTTTCAATTCAACAGAGGCAAGACAAGCTAGAAGAAGGGTAGACACGGTAAGTGACACTCTTTGTATTGTACTTGCTTAGTAATTGCAATAGTGAAAAGAGCAGAGAATTAAAGACATCCATTATAACCCGTATTCACAAGTATAGTAAATAGTCTCAATAGAGGGAGAGTCCCTACCACCGTGGATGTACGTCACATTGACAGAACCACGTAAATCTCGTGTGTCCTTAATTTGCTTTATGTTCTGTGCTTTGAATTGAGTTGTGAACGCAGCTAAAGTATCAGCCAACCCATAACCTAATGAAGACCTAAACAAGAACATCCATATTATCTATTAGGCAAGGTGTCTGAAAGGTGACTTTGGGGACTATTGTGATTAGTAGGTAGCAATAGATCTACCTTAGTCGAGTCTGAGAAAGAGTTGCTTTAAAGAAGAGGTTGAAGTTGTTCACTTACCTGCGAATTGCAAATTGTGGTGATACTGATTCACCCCCCCTCTCAGTATCACAAACTAGTAGATCTTAGAGAGAAGTCGGGAACTTCAATAATTGCAGTTTGTTAGCTACTATCTAGTATAATTGCAATTTGTTAGAGTTATTCAAATTAAGCATTTACTGAAATTATAGTAGAAATTAGTTTAATTGAATTCAATGTAATATAATTTTATTATTTGTATAAAATTAGACCCCTTATAATTAGCTAATGAACCCTTAATGAGTATTAAATTGGCCTTCTTTTCAATATGACTATTACTTGTCTGTTTCTCTTATTGTCCTAAAATTTCCTCATCGTGGCAAGTCGCAATTCTAAGGGGGTGGGCTTTTGTGTTGAACAATCACTTGTCTAATGAGACAACTTAATGAGGGCCATTTTAAGTCTCACACTAAGGGGGGGTGAAGCAGTGTGAGATTGTGCTTTTTACAAATCGATTTGAATTTAACTTCTGTGATTTGTTAGAATCAATAATCCAATTTTTATCTTTTTTCTTTATGTGAGCACAACTATACAAATATAAATTAATATGCAAGCATCTAAATACACACGACAATTTTTATATAGTTCACCCAGATTGTGTGAGTTACATCCATGGTGTGATAGGATCCCTCCTAAATTACACAATCCACTCTTGTTATCAAAGGATACAGTTTGGTTATGGAAGGATCACTTTTTTACCACTTACAATGATCTCCACATCACTCCAAGGGTATCCTACCATTTTTCAGTAAGTTTATTAAGAGTTTATAGGAACAACTTTCCTGGAAAACAATCACTCAATGCATACAGAATGCTAGTGCAGAATATGGATCTACTGGTGTTGTCTCACCCACTACTGGTGCTGCCTGCACGTGCTGCTAATGCTGTTCGCACAAGCTGTTGTTGCTATCCGCATGCGTTGCGCATGTTGCCCGCACACACTGCTGCTTCTGTCTGCGTAGGCTGTTGCTTCTGTCCACTTATGTTGCTACTGCTATTCACACGCGCTGCGCCTGCTGTTCGTATGCACTGTGCCTGTTTGTCCGAGTCGCCGCTGCTATTTGCGTGCACTGCTACTGTCCACTCGTGCTGTTATTGCTATACACACATGTTATTGCTGTTTGCTCGCACCACTGCTGCTATCTGTGCATGCTACTGGTGTCTACTCGTGCTGCTGCTGTTATCTACGCACATTGCTGCTATCTACTTGCACCGCTGCCGTTAGCTGCTGGTGTTTGCTCGCATCGCTACTGCTATCTATGCATGCTGCTGTTGTTTGCTCATGCTGCCGCTGTTATCTATGCGTGTTGCTGCTGTCTACTCGAGTCATTGCTGCTATACGCGTATGCTGTTGCTGTCTACTCGCGTCGCTGCTACTATCTGCGCATGTTACTGGTGTCTGATCATGCTGCCACTGCTATCTACACGCGCTGCTGCTGTTTGCTCGCGCTGCTGTTGCTATCTATGCACATTGTTGCTATATGCTCATGTTGTTGCTGTTATCCCCACACACTGCACGTTGGTTGCTAGTGTAGGACCCTTCTATTGTTGCTCCACCTCCTGTTGATTACTGCTCCACCTTTTGCCAACTGCTGCCTTGGTGGTTTGCTGAT
>JAGSHU010000170.1:0-14130 GCA_021533255.1 Ceriops tagal | reverse complement strand
CTGCCATCATTATATTATATTTCATTTTTGCACTTTCTAGCAATATTTTTGGATATATTTGATTGTGGATATCTATATCATTGTACCTTGCAATGTGGTTTTTCCTTCCGTGTTCACGTGTTCTGAGAGCATTTGATTTGGATGTCTCCATTTGATTGTTTTTAGTACGCCTGCTACTTTTTGATGCAGTAATGTATTCTCATTTGGAGTAAGTTATTTTTTGTACATTCTTTCTGCAGTCATCTTATTGTTAGGGTAGGTTTAGTTTCATTGTTTATCTATTTTGAGTTTTTTCTGACATTTATTTATGTATTGTTCAAGTAAGCTCTGACAATTCATTTGCTTTTGCTACCGTGCGCCCCTTTAATGCTGTTTTTGCTTTTCCATATTTCAACACATATTTGTGTGACACAGAAATGCAACATATAATGGTCTTTTGATGTAGGGGGTTTTGTTCTTTTAGGAACTTAACTGCAACCACCAAGATTAAGACAACAGATTATCCAAATATAAATTCAGGTTGAGGTACACCTGCACTGCATGCAATTACAAACTTAGTTCAGTTTTGAATTCCATTTTCGTCCTGAACTGAACTTGGTTTCACTACGTTTTTCACAGGATGTTGCAAATGTGCAAGGGTGTTGAGCCATTCATTGTGTACAAAAGCATTATCGCCGGCCTTCAGTGTAATTATAGATTGATGCAAAAGCTCGTTTTTGTTTAATTGAAGCAATGGTCCAAGTTATTTTAGTTCCCCACTTGTATTTTTAAAATTTTTCATTCTAGAGGTTCCTATGCATACTGGCTAGCATCACTTTGAAACATGCGTTTCTAGCATCTACCAAATTTTTAAAATCTTCGTCTTGTGTTTATTGGGGATGAAACTTCCAGTATAGATGAAACTTAATTCAGTCAAGTTAACCTTCGATATCAATTCCATTATGACTGAACTACAGCTCTGATCTTCCCTTCAAACTTGTCCCTCTCCCTTGGGGTATAAAAAGCATCAGCTTCTCTTGCCGTCTCAGCTATTATGCGGCCAATGGCCAAACAAGCAGGTATGTCCGATCGGGATTTCACTACAGCTTTAATGTCTTCAGAGTTACTACCGGCAACAGAAGCCTCTTACTCGTCACCCTGTGGTTGAGAAATGCTGAGACAAGGTGCTTCGAGTGTAAATGGCTTCGTGTAAGCAATCGTCTGTTGTTCAAATGATGTGTGTAAGCATTTTCGGGTTCTTTGGACTGTTTCTCCTTCTTGTTAGCGTAAGGCCTGCAGGAAATCTTCCACGCCAAAAATGCTTCTTGTTGCACAATTAGCCTGTTAGAAAGTTAGGATGAATGTTTACGGATTATTAGGATTCCTTTCTTATTTGAGCCATTGAAATTGGCTTTTCCAGGGGTTGTTACAGCAGATATTTTTTAAAATTTTCAATGCTGAAGAACAACAATAAATTCAGTCAAATGATGTATATCCAAATATTATAATGGCAATTTTTGTTTTTTGGCAGTTTGAAAGATTTCCGGATACGAATAACTTTGCAAATGTATGTGGCCACATGATAACTGGCAATACTAATTGCTACAGCTCTAAATGCGAGAAAATTGAATATTTACGAGATTTTAAAGTTGTTTGTCTTTAAAATTTGTTCAAAGCTGTTGGTTTTATACTTTTCTTTTAATATTTTCATTCTTTGCTTAACAAAGAGAGTGCCTTTATTATAACAAGTAATCAGATTAATTCGAGAAATTATAACTAGTGGGTCTCTAACTTTACAATGCCCCACTAGCATCATCGAATACAATAAAAAAAAAATTTCCATAAAGTGAAATAATATGCCAAAGTTGAAGTAGCATTCATCTTAAACTTGCATTGAGCATGTCTTGTCCTTCCTAGGGCTATTTTCCATAAACACCATTTGAAGCAATGCGGCAAAGGAAATCTTAAAAACCAAAAATTTGAAGTCACTAATGAGCACATGTTAGAAAAAAATTGACTTACCTCACTTGCTGTATGACCTCCTTGTATCCTAGCCGGTTCCCACCTTAGATTTGTTTTTGTTAAAAAATGGATTTTATGTGGCAACCGGTTCCTCTTTTAGTATTTTTGAGTGAGTTCATTTTTTTAGAATTTTATTAATAAAATAATAAATAAATAATTTTATTTTATATTATTTTATAAACAAACTTCATGTTTATAAATTATGATTTTTATTTAAGATTTTTATGTATAATAATTAATTGTTCAAATTTGATCAAATAACATATAAATAACTATTATTTAAATATTATAATGAGTTCCATAATTTTTTTGGCAAAAATTGTAAATCAAGTTACTCTTTGCTTTTTTTTTTTTAGTTGTAATCTTGTTATTAAAACCACCATGTTTAAATAGATTACTTAGTTACTTTAAATTGACTATTAAAACTAGGAGAAAAAAATATAATTATAAAATTACTTTTTTTTTTCAAAAACTATTTTCTCTTTTACTATAATAAAATCTTTCTCATTTATATTTGATGAATATAATAAAGAAAAAACCTCATGTCTCTATCTCTCTCTACTTTTGCTTCTTATTTTGCTTTTTTTTTTTCCTAGCTTCCTTCACTTCCCTTCACTTTTTCGCTGACCAAACTCTACTTTCAACAAAACTGAAATACGAAGCTATTTCTAGGTCTATTATTATTGTCTATGATTAGAGTTAACCAAAATTAGAAATTTATTAGAATTATAATATAAGTTCATTTAGTTAAGTTTTATTTAAAATAATTTTACTATTTAAATAAAATTAGATGTCTATAATTATATAGAGACATAAGGTTTAGAGAAGAAGTGTACAAATCTCGTTAGAGTAGTAATAGTCACCAGAGCCACTAGAGCCATAGCTCGTTGTCGTTAGAGCTTTGTCACGAATCACCGCACACTAGTGTATGTGGCGCCGAAAGTTGCTGCCTGTCTTGTATGAAACTATCTCTTGCATCGCTGGACATTAATTAGCTTAACTCTAGCATAGTATCGAATTAGTGTAGTTTCGAATATTCGTAAAATTTTAAATTTGTGTAATTTAGTATTCGTAGAGTTTCGAATTCACAGAATTTTGAATTTATGTAGTTTTGTATTCATAGAATTTCAGATTTGCGTAATACTAGATTTTCAGAATTCTGAATTTACATAATTTCTTGTTTATAAAGTTCTGAATTTGCATAATTTTGTATTCACATAGCCTTCGTTTATCTGGAAAGTAGCCAGAACACTATAAATACGAAGAAAACCAAATGTTTAGCCAATGTCTTCCATCCTAAGAAGCACCTTGTCCGGACACCATTGACGTATAAAACCCCTATTTTCCAATTCACCAGTCACCAATCTACATTATTGCACCACCTATGTGCCAAAATATCACCAAAAAAGCAACGGACTTGCTAGCCTCTCCTAGCTTCGTTCTTGTCGTTGTTAGCTCAACATTCGTCGATCTCTCTATCAGGTGAGTTTGACACTGCCAATTACATGTTTGCCAGATCCCCTTGTTGCTAACACCATCTCCTATCACCAATATCTGCTATTGTTAGTCGAGGGTAAAGAATATTTGATGAGAAAAAGAAGGTCAAATTGAAAAAAAAAAAAAAAAAAATAGAAGTCAGGAGGCTTGAAAAAAAGGATAAAAGGTTGGGTTTGGGTTTTAATTTAAAAAATCATGAATTTTAACATGAACAGCACGATTCTCATTTCAATTCTTGTTTTGGATGAGAAAAATTATAATTGATATGTATGCAAATGAAAGTGTTGCTTAATTATAATGAATTATTGAACATTGTAGAGAATATAGTTATAAAACTTGAAGTAAATGTAATAAAACCCAAAAAACTACTAATTGGAAATTACAAAAAAAGGATAAAAAGCCACTATTTTATCCATCAAGAAGAGAACGATGAAATTTTTTATATGATCATAGGAACAACCACATTAAAGTAAGTATAAAATATCTTAATGACGTCATTCCAAGATGCAACCAAAGTTAAAAATGTAAATTTTAAAATTTTACGACATTAGTTTGAGCTTTTGCAAATAAAAGTTTTAGAAACACTTTTAATTTATAAAAATAGAGTACTTATTCTAACAAATCAAATAAGAATCTACAAAGGATAACTGAATGATTAAGTGAAAGTTAAAAAGATATTGTGGACACTTACACTATAATACAAGTATATTGTGTTTGTAATAGAAGAACCATATAATTTGTCTTAGATGTCATTTGTTGTACTAACAATCACTTTGCAAGCTTATGAATAGGGCAAGAATGAGAAGTGCATTGAGAAGCTAGTAACGTAGGCACTCTAAAGTCATTTTCCTACCGAAAGCAATTAAAGTAATCAATCAAAGTAAAAGTAAGGTTCCTCTCACAATAGAAAATGCGAATGTAATGGTAACTACTACCATAATAGATGTCAAAAAGATCACTACAATAATTATAAAGATGGAGAAAATTAATACAATGACTAAAAGAGATGATACTGAACATACAATGATTAAGGTATAGGCTAAGGAAGAGGTTGTGGTAGAGAAAGGTAAGACAAATTTAATATTAATTGTTACTTATGCCATAAGCATAAACATTATACTAATGAGCATAGGTTTAAATAGAATAATCAAATAGCTTATTATGCACAAGAAGAAGATGAAGATGATGGATATTATGCCTTTATAATAGTGATTATAGCTACTTAAATGTCAAATTATAATACATGATTTCTTAATATCAAATATGTTAATTACATGTATAGAAAGAAAGAGCCCTTTATTGAACTTGATGAGTTAATTTGCTTCATAATCAAGTTTGCTAGTGATAGCAATATTCTAATGATGGGAAATGGGTGAATTCTCATCAAGTTAAAGAATGAAGATCATAACTGAAATTCCCGACTTCTCCCTAGGATCTACTAGTTTGTGATACTGAGAGGGGGGTGAATCAGTATTACCACAATTCGTAATTTGCAGGTAAGTGAACAACTTCAACCTTTTCTTAAAATCAAACTTTTTCTTAGACTCGACTAAGGTAGATCTATTGCTATCTACTAATCACAATAGTCCCCAAAGTTACCTTTCATACACCTTACCTGATAGATAATACGAATGTTTTTGTTTATATCTTCGTTAGGTTATGGGTTGGCTGATACTTTAGCTGCGTTCACAACTCAATTCAAAATACAGAATGTAAAGCAAATTAAGGACACACAAGATTTACGTGATTTTGTCAACGTGATGTACATCTACGGTGGTAGGGACTCTCCCTCTACCGAGACTATCTACTATATTTGTGAATACAGGTTACAATGAATGTCTTTAATTCTCTGCTCCTTTCAATATTGCAATTACTAAGCAAGTACAATACAAAGAGTGTCACTTACTGTGTTTACCCTTCTTTTAGCTTGTCTTGCCTCTGTTGAATTGAAAGGCTGCTCCACTGCCGCTTAGAAGTTCACCGTAACACTCTCTAACCTCTCTTGAAGAAGTTTGGAAATACGTTGAGTTCAATGTTTCACTAAATTCCTTCTCTACGTTGTTTCACATAACTCCTTCTTTCACCGTCTCACTGTCTCCCCGTCTCCTTGTCTCATGGCTTTATTGTTTTACGGCTCTCCCGTCCGTTTCTCTCTCTCTTGCTATCCAGCAGGATTTCTCTCTCTTCGCCAAATTTCTCTATCTTCACCGGATTTCACTTTTTCGTTCACCCACTTGACCGGATTTCCTCCCTTTTCTGCCGGTGGTCTACTTTTCTTTGTCCTGCCGTCCAACCCTGTCTAGCCGTCACTCTTCTTCCTGCTGACAGTCTCCAATCTAATCGTGTATGATTTTTCTCCTTTTTTTCTCTCTCTTCCCTGTTCTGTTGTCGGCTCACTTGGTTGGCCGAACCAGGTTTTCTTTCTCTCCTTCCTGTTGACTCTTTCTCTCTCTCGACGGTTCTGTTTTTGCCGACGGTTCTCTCTCTTTTGTATCGTTCTGCCGTCGCCCCTCTTTACCAGCCATTTCGATCGTCTCTCTTTTCTACCGATGGTGTAGGGTTGTCGTGTGCTGTGCTGTCTCCTCGTCGACCGTCTTATCGTTATGTCCGTTTCTTTCCTATCTTCGACGACGGCCTTTCTCTCTCTTCATCCAACGGCTTCACTGTGCGGTTACTATTCACTCAACGACACTGTTGACTCTCTTCGTCTGGTGGTGTTCTTCTGTGTAGGGTTTGGTGTTCTCTTTGGTTGGTCGGTTGTCTAGGTTTTGCTGAATGCTCAATATTGCCAACACATTGTTCTTTGTCTTCCAAGACCATTATATACTTTACTCCATGAAACCCTAATAGGGCTTACACGGTGAATTTACTTTCTTATCCTTCTATGTGGCTTTACTTTCTTGCACACTTAAATCTAGTTGACAACAATTACAACTCATACAAGGTTGTGGGAATAACAATCTCCCCCTTTGTAATTGTTGGTAACACTCATAACAAAAGCCACTATGCAACAGTTTTAACTCCCCTTAAATATGCACTCCCCCTTTCTTAACAGCTCCCCCTACACTATTGCTTCTCTCTCCCTTTGCCAACCAATTACAAATTTGAAAGACTCGCAAAGTAAAGATGGAGGATTCACTTAATTTTCAGGCTTGAGGAGGCATTCGCACAGATAGACTCATTTTGTACTTTTCAAACAGCTCTGTGGACAGAGATTTAGTTAGATCTTGTGTAGCCTCTTCAATAGATTTATGTTCAACTTGTGAGAGTAAAACAGTAGCTCCCACAAATCTTCTTCTTGTTGTAACTCCTGTTGATAGGTCACCCGTGATCTGATTTTCTTGATGAGCACTGGTTCACGTTTTCTTTGGCTTTCTTTCTTGCACAGTCTTAGTTGCAAGAGGATCTCTTTCTTCATCAATCACATACAAATTTCTAGTTGTTCTCTTCCCAGCTGCAACAGTATTGCCTTCTTTACTCTTTACTTGGTAACCTGTTTTTGTGAATATTACCTTATGGTCTTCATTGCATAGTTTGTTGACAGATGCTAGATTATATCTGAGTCCTTTAACATGCAGAACATCTTTCAGCTTTCCTTTTCCAATGTTTACTGAACCCTAACCACTGATGTTAAATGAATCATCATTACTAAACTTGACTTTGCCTTTTCTTGACTTGTTTAGCTTTGACAATTTACTCTTATCTCCCGTCATGTGTGAAGTGCATCCACTGTCAATGATCCACTGCTTATCCTTGTAGTCAGCCTTTAGTGCAATTTCAGCTATATTAGCTACCTCCTTTTTTGCTCTGTATTCCTTCTTCTGAACTGGCTGGAAGATAGCTTTCTCCTTTTTCATAGCTTTGATTGCACTGTTTGTTTTCATTGTGCCATTGACTGCCTTCTCTTGTTCAGGGAGAAGTGTCATGCATCTCTTGGCATTATGGCCATCCTGCTTACACCTTTCACACTGCTCTAAGTCTGCTAATACAGCAAACTTATTCATTGAAACCACTGGTTTGGGCTTCCACCAACAATCCTTGTCAGTGTGTCCTTGCCTTTTACAGTATGTGCAAGAACTCACGACAGGTGTTCTCTTCTGGATTTTGTATTGTCTCCCCTTGTATGCAACATCGTGTCTTCTCAAGTTGGAGACATATACTGGTCTTCTCCACCAGCAGTTAATTGCCTTATGACCCCAAACTCCATAATAAAGGCAATGACCTTGAAACTACCTCTTCTTGGGTCTGATCACAGCTTGTCTTCTTATGTTCATCACTTGTTGTGCAGGCAAAGTAGCTGGCTTCTTTGCTTGTGTGAGTTTCATTTCAGTCACCTTCTTCTCCTTCTTTTGTTCAGTCGTAGCCCTCTGCTGGCTGACTTTCTTTTCTCCATTTTTGTTTGCCACATTAGGTTGCTTCTTCAGATCTTTGTTATTCTCCGTTATCTTCTCCTGAGTCACAACCTTCTCTTTCAACTTCTGTAGCACATTCTTATTACCTTTAGCCAATACAGCCTCAGATTGCTACACTTTCTCTTCATTCTTCTTCCCTTTTGCAGAACTTGTTTCTCCTACCACTTCAAACTTCTGCAATTTCTTCTCACTCTTTTTGAGTTATTACTGAAGTCTCAGCAACTCTATCTCCATTTCTTCAATTTTTGAAGTCTTTGAGCCAAGCTCTATAGTAAGGTCTTCACATATTTTGATCTGTTCTTCAAATCTTCTCTTCAAGTCAATATGTTTAATCTTTATTTCATCCTTTTGACTTTCAGCTTCCTTAGACTTTGCTTCAACTTGTTTTATGTGAACCTCCAACCTTTTTATGGTTTTGCCCCTTTGGATTATCTCTTTTGAAGTTACTTGCAGCTCAGCTTCAAGATCTGACTCTTCTTCATCAACCTCCTTTTCCTCTTCAGAGGTTGAACTACCACCTTTAGCTGATGCCATAAAGGCATGCTCATATGATGATTCTTCATCTTCCTCCTTATTAGCTTCTTTTATCTGACACACATAACTCTTAAATGAACCTCTTTTCTTCCTTTGTGGGTTGGCAGTCCTTTTATTGGACTTCTTTGATTTGAATGATGACCTTCTCCATCTTGAATTCGACTTATCATCATCATCCTCATCTTCGTCATCAAGCTTCACTTTGCACTTAGAAGCAAAGTGTCTAGTCTTCCCACAATGATAGCATTTCAAGGCCAATTGTCCTTTTCCCTTCTTAGACCCCTTTTTGAATTTCCTTGTGAAGTATGCCAATACTTCACCTTCACTTTCTTCCTCATCATCATCATCATCATCCTCACTGGATGATTCTTCCTTTTCTTTTATCTTCAAGTGCTTCATAGCTTTGAAAGCTGCTTCCTTTGATACCTTCGTTGTTGCAAAGCTTTCAGCTGACTTTATCCTCATCTCATATGCAATGAGATTACACTGGATATCATGCAAAGACATAGAATTGAGATCTCTACTCTCTTCTATGGCTGCTACCTTTGAGGCAAACCTCTCAGGCAGAATTCTCAGAATTTTCTTCACAATCGATGAATCCTTCTTGTTCTTCCCATGACTTCTAAGATCGTTTACAACATCAATAACCCTTGTGAAGAACTCTTGGACTGTCTCATTCTTCTGCATTCTGATAGATTCATATCTCTCCTTGAACACTTGAAGCTTAGCCTCCTTCATTCTGTCATCACCTTCATAGACATTCTGCAATCTGTCCCATATCTCCTTAGCAGATTTGCAGTCCATCACTTTAGCATACTCAGCATCTGTCAATGCTGAAATGACGACGTTTGAGGCCTTCCCATTTATCTCAAACTGCCTTAACTCCTCTAGGGTTGGGTCTTTACCTTCTTCCGGAGCTACAAAACCCTCTTGTACACATTTCACCACGTTCATGCCCATGGTTGCGAATACCACTTGCATTCTCGCTCTCCACATGTGGTAGTTGGTTCCATTGAAGATTGAAACCTTCTTGCTGTAAGTGGTGCTAGTGCTGGTACCGATTTCCATTTCTCAGTATGCTAAACAAGTGAAACTTCTAGATCCCTTCAAACTAGTACACAAAGCTGTTAAGCTTCAAACTGGTGAACCTGTGCTCTGATACCAATTGAAGTTTCCGACTTCTCCCTAAGATCTACTAGTTTGTAATACTGAGAGAGGGGTGAATCAGTATCACCACAATTCACAATTCGCAGGTAAGTGAACAACTTCAACCTTTTCTTAAAAGCAAACTCTTTCTCAAACTTGACTAAGGTAGATCTATTGCTACCTACTAATCACAATAGTCCCCAAAGTCACCTTTTAGACACCTTGCCTAATAGACAATATGAATGTTCTTGTTTATGTCTTCGTTAGGTTATGGGTTGACTGATACTTTAACTGCGTTCACAACTCAATTCAAAACACAGAACGTAAAGCAAATTAAGGACACACAAGATTTATGTGGTTCCGTCAACGTGACGTACATCTACGGTGGTAGGGACTCTCCCTTTACCGAGACTATCCACTATACTTGTGAATACAGGTTACAATGGATGTCTTTAATTCTCTGCTCCTTTCAATATTGCAATTACTAAGTAAGTACAATACAAAGAGTGTCACTTACTGTGTCTACCCTTCTTCTAACTTGTCTTGCCTCTGTTGAATTGAAAGGCTGCTCCACTACCGCTTAAAAGTTCACCGCAACACTCTCTAACCTCTCTTGAAGAAGTTTGGAAATATGTTGAGTTCAATGCTTCGCTGAATTCCTTCTCTATGTTGTTTCACACAACTCCTGCTTTCATCGTCTCACTGTCTCCCCGTCTCCTTGTCTCACGACTTTACTGTTTTACGGTTCGCCTGTCCGTTTCTCTCTCTCTTGCTGTCTAACAGGATTTCTCTCTCTTCTCGCCGGATTTCTCTCTCTTACCGCTGAATTTCCTCCCTTTTTTGTCGGTGGTCTACTTTTCTTTGTCTTGCCATCCAGCCTCGTCCTACCGACGGTTCTCTCTCTCTTCTATATCGTTCTACCGTTGCCCCCCTTCACTAGCCGTTTCGATTGTCTTTCTTTTCTACCGATGGTGTAGGGTTGCCGTGTGCTGTGCTGTCTCCTCGCTAACCGTCTTGCCGTTATGTCCGTTTCTCTCCTATCTCTGACGACGACCTTTCTCTCTCTTCCAAGCATTTTCTCTCTCTTCGTCCAACGACTTCACTGTACAGTTACTGTTCACTCTCCGGTACTATTCACTCTCTTCGTCTGGTGGTGTTCTTCCATGTAGGATTTGGTGTTCTCTTTGGTTGGTCGGTTGTCTAGGTTTTACTGAATGCTCAATATTGCTGACACCTTGTTCTTTGTCTTCCAAGACCATTATATACTCTACTCCATGAAACCCTAATAGGGCTTACGCGGTGAATTTACTTTCTTACCCTTCCATGTGGCTTTATTTTCTTGCACACTTAAACCTAGTTGACAACAATTACAACTCATACAAGGCTGTGGGAACAACAATAACTATATTTTTGATATATTTGATGTACCAAACATGAAGAACAACTTACTTAGTTTAAGCCATTTGCTTGAAAATAGGTATAACATATAATGATGCGATAATTGTTTCTTAATTATAAATAGAAAAGGCACACACATTCTTGAATCTCCTTTAACAAACAATCTAATGTTTCAAGTTGATATTAGTACTAATGCTTATACTTGTTTTCGTGTTATTGTCTTGACTATGACATCTTTATTTTAGTCATTTGGATTTTTGCAATTTAAAGGTGTTTACACAAGGAAACATGGTTATAGACTTGCTTTGGATATATCCTCCTAATTAAAATTATGAAACTTGTATTCTTGCAAAATAAAACAAACAGTCTTTTATAATGGGGAATTGGTGTGTATAGTAACCATACTAGCTTATCAACTCTAATATATGTAACTTAGTAAGTATTCTATCAAATGATAATAATAAGTATTTTCTTACATTCATTGATTATTTTACAAGGAAAACATAAGCCTATTGCATGTAAAAAAAGTTTAAAATCTTTGATTATGTTAAAAAGTTTGAGATTTATGTTGAAAGATAAAATGGATGCTATATTAAAATTCAACATACTGATGAAGTGGTGAGTATATTTTTAATGATTTCAAGGAGTATTGAGAAGCATAAGGAATAAAGCATGAGTCACAATTTGTCACTCCTTATTGTATAATAGAGTTACTAAAAGAAAAAAAAATCAATCATGGTGAGAAGCTTGTTAAAAGTTAAAAGAATACCAAATCCCTTTTAGGTAGAGTTGGTTTTTGTTCTATTTACCTATTGAATGGATCTTTAATAATAAATATTCAAAATGTCACTCAAAAAAGCATAGAGTGATTTCAAGTTGTGTAAGACATTTCAAAATGTTTGGTTATATTATTTATGTTCATGTTCTGATAGAGAAAAAAACAAAGGTAGATGATCGTGAAGTGAAGACAATCTTTCTTGACTTCATTAAAAAAGGATACAAGTTGCTTAATCCTATGACAAAGACAACAATTGTGAGTATAGATATGACGTTTACTGTAGATGAAGTTTGAAATTTTGATACTAAGGAGCAAAATAATTCTTAAAGACGTTTAATTATTATTTTAGGAGAAGAGAAAACTCAAGTTACAATCCCTATTACAAATAAGGAAGTTTCATTAATTTTTACACAAAATCTTTTGTCATAAGCTTCATAAGAGAATGGATGACTAAGGAAAAATTGTTAATAATTAATTAGATTGCAAGATTATAAAGTAATTTTTGATAATGCTATTAATGATGATAAGGAAGTAATGCATTTTACCATGTTTGTAGATTATGAATTTATGTTATTTGATAAGACAAAGTGGGTGAATACTATAATAAAGAGATCATGATAATTAAAAAAAATGATACATGAGAACTTACTAATATTCTACAAAGTCAAAATTATTGATTTCAAATGAGTCCTTAAGATTAAAAAGAAGAAAAATGGTGAGGTATAGAAATATTAACAAAGATTGGTTGCAACAAGATTTGAACAATATATAGACCATGACTATTACAAAATATTGTTCCTTATTGCTCAAATAGAGATTGTTAAGCATATAATTACTTTGACTTCATAAAATTATTAGAAAATCTATCAAATTAATTTGAAGTTATTTTTAATAGTTATACAAAGATATGTTGATAATATTTTTGCAATCAATTTTGAAAAATAATCTAGTCATACATGAAAGAAATAAACATGTTAATATTTATTTTTATTTTTTATGAGATCAAGTTAATAAAAGGAAAATTATGGTATATTACAAGTTTAAAAATCAAGTGGTTAACACTCTCACAAAATTGTTAAATCATAAAAGCATTAGTCAAGTTAAAATAGATGTTGAAATTGAGAGAATCACTAACTGGGATTAAGGGGAATTTTAGATTTAATTTAGATTAGGAATTGATGAAAATTATAATAAAAGTCAATTTATTAAGTTGCTATTAGGGAGAATTGAATATCATTATAAAGACATGATATCTATATTATTATATATGCTTCTTAGTTATTATGTAATGTTTTATTAATTTAATAAAATCACAAGTATTCATATAATTTTCTAACATTGAGTGGGAGCAGAATTTAAATAATGGGTGAGTTGGGCTTTAAGCAATTAGTCATTAAAGTGTGGCTTGATTAAGATTTAATAATGGGTTATTCTCATTTACTTTAAGGCTTTAATCCAATCAGCGTAATTACTAGATAAGGATAGCTAGATTCACAAATAGAGATAACTCAAATCCTATCTCATTGAATTTTCAATGAAAATGATTGGATTTTGATTTTTTTAATATGATTTAAGAAAAATAGGATTTTTTTTATTATATTTGGTATTTTTATTTTAAAATTTAATAATAAAAATTATTATTTTTTAAAATAATTTTCTTACATGTAGTAAACTTATTATGCTTTTTTTTTTTTTTTCATAGAGGAACTCTTGCTCCATTTACAACTCACAAATCCATTTTGCCTTTCTGTAATGTTTTGCTCCTCTTTAGTTTTTGCTTATGTATACAAAATTCAGAACCACATCCAATATTTAATACCTATGATGAATAATTAGTAGACAGATTAATCTTAATCATTAACATACTTGAAACTTACTTAAACTTCTTGTCTTTTGGGCTTATGAGTACTCCTTACAGTGCTTCTTCTAATGGCATATGCCCTTGTTATTTTTGTTCTTTTCACCATTTCTAGGCTTTGTTGCCTTCTTTACCAAATCTTTTTTCTTCTTTTTGTTGTTCTTATTGATGTTAATGAGTATTAATAATTATTTATTTTTGGGTGCTAATTCTTGCATATTTGTGGGTAGATTTTTATCATTTTCTATCCTTGTAGTGGATTTCAGTGTTTTTTTCTCATTTGTTTTTTAGTTTTGTTCTTGTCCTACATATAAAAAAAAAAAAGGCTAAAAGAACCTAATTTCACCACTCTTGTTTGTATAAAAACATGTAAGGACACAATTTATGCATATATGTGTTGAATATTTTGTTTTATCACACACACACACACACACACACACATATATATATATTAACTTCTTTATTATAATTCATTTTATTTAAATTTAAACATTAAACAACTCACA
>JAGSHU010000169.1:0-14247 GCA_021533255.1 Ceriops tagal | reverse complement strand
TGGAGGTGAAGTTGTGAGATACACCTGTATTGATCATAACCTTACTACCTTTTCTATTAATATTGATGTTTATGTACATTAATCACATGGGAGAATGCTGAATTACATCAAGGAGTTGTATAGACTCAACATGCTTATCTCTGTTGTTAGGTTATAGGTCTTGTTCCTCGAATGTCATAGTTAAGGCATTAAGTACTTTTTTCTTTGGACACTTTCAAGTCCAATAGGGTCTATCACATATAAAGTAATTATATTTTAGTTTTGACTCATTAAAACCTTTATTCTACTTACCTTTATCCTTTAATTTGTTTGAAATCTAACTTTTGTGACCATCTTTACGTTAACTTCTATTATGATCTAATCCACTTTTACTTCTCCCTTTCTGTCCTTAAACTTTAATGAATCCTTATGACTTATGTAATTTGACAAACTTTTGGTTACGAAAATTATTATTGTCAAATCTTGAACTTTATGTCTCTTGAATTTTCTTTTGGCCTACGATTATAGCCCATCTATATAGAAGAATAGTAAGTCTTTATTGAAAATATTAAGGATTTCTAGTATTAAGTTAGAGAACTCCTTCAATAATCATGAATAGTGCCTGAGTGTTTGAGTTTTTGAAATTGATTGCGAGCTTTCTCTTTAGCATTTTAGGTAGAATTACTGTTTTAACTCTTTAAAGTTATCAAAGGTTGTGATAGAACATGAAACTCTTTTAATGTCTTTCTATCTTCTTCTCCATCAAAGGATAACAGTATCTTTGAGATACAATGCGGTGGACTAAATTTTAATTACATTTTCTTCTATGCTCAAAGTGGCAAAATATTGTTCGAGCCCTCATAAGAAGTTACTAATTTCATTGGCATTACGTAACTCCTGAAATTTTGTAGTTTAAGTACTTTGATCCAATATGACTTTAAGACAGTGGTGCATGTCCTAGCTACAACCATTCGTTTACATAAGGTAAATTCAAAACATGCTTCTTCCAATTAACTAAGCACACCTTGAAGCTTCTTTTTATGAACAAATTTCTACCATAAGTTCCTTATAAAGCAAACAAATGTCTTTTTATAGGAATTCTTTTACCTTACCAATAAGATGATATATGACATCATCAAAAGCATTATCTTCAACTTCTAGACCTTTACATCTTCGATCTAACTCCTCTGAATAATTCCACATGTTATTAATGCTTTTCTCCACGCAAGTCAAGCGAAAGAAAAAAATTACACTTCTAAGTAAGAGAAATTTATTGACAATTATATCTAGTGATTTTAGCTTTTTGAGCAAGATAACATTTTTTAAATCTAAATCTATGTTGATCATACAAAGTTGGTTTTGTCAATTTAGAGAAAGTTAAGAAAAAATTCCTTTTATGAGAAAATTATAGGCTGAGCTAGTGATTACGAGAAACCATTCAACATATAAGACTAATAATAAAACTTATGCCATCAAATGAATTTTTCAATGAGGTTATGGGCTTAAAACAAAAGAGATATGTGATATTCAAGTAGACATTGGGTTTAAGAGAAGCTAAGCATATTGGGTTCTCTTTTTGGAGTAAAGTCGCTTAAGCACCAATTATTTGGGCTTGGTTCAGTTGCTTTGAATCTTGTTCTTGCTTTAAATTAAAAACTCAACTTAAAAAAGGCTAGTTTGTGCAAGTTTTTAGTTTAGAATAGATGAGGATTTGTTGATTTCTTTCCAATGTAGGGCCAGAAGCTTCTATGATGGAAACCCAAAATGGATTGTTGCGTTTCCAAAACAAGGCCACAGGACAGATGATAAACTTCAAAAACAAGACAAAACTAAGGCTTAAATCAATCTTGCACCATAAGCCAGAAGATTCATGCAATATAGGTAAGACATCGTGCGTTTCACCTGTCATGGTTACCACCATCAGACCTGTATTTCCACATTTTCCATGGGTAAAATAGAACATACTCCTTACCTCTCCTTGGATTCCTAGCAAACCCATCTCGAATTCAGTCGCCAATTGCCCTGCTTCACACGTCACTAGACAAAAAGGACAGGTTGCTGTCTTTTTTGCATTCAATCCATCCGGGAACTTTGACCTTTCTTTATACGATGATGAAGACGGTAATCCTGTAATTTCATTTTGTTCAGTCTGTCCGTTGAGTTTGGCGTTGTAATACTCTTTAGCTTGACATAAAGAATCCTCTGGAAGAGAAATAGTAAAGCAACATCCAAGACTAGGATGATTTAGGAATGTCAAGACCAGGTGCTCGGTCTTAAGAAAGAAGTAAAAGAACTATTTATGGTTAAGTGATAGCATTAGCATTCAACAAACATTCATGAATTAATAGCTTTACTGTGAATTTCTGTTATATCTTTTAGCAAAGTTTTGGCTACCTTATTTTGTTTTTTTTTTTTCCTGTTGCTTTTTCCCCATCGACAGGCTTGTACTAATGTTCAGATAGCTAACCCACAGTATCTAATTTAATCGCAGGCTCTTATCTTACTCAAAGTGATCATTTAGTAACTAAGCAACAAGTGCTTACAGTTTGAATCTGACTTTTATGTCTGAATTATCAAAAATGCTCGAGATAAATGCAGGAGTGACCCTGTAATACTTTAAGAAATTTTCCACCACATGAGTGTGTGATCATGTAGCTTGTGATGGCAAAGTGACCCAGAACTGGTATTGATAAATTCCATCTAATCTTTTACTGCTTTATTGATAGATTCATCTAAAGCTGCACCTCCAATGCCTCCAACTGAAGGTCGAAATGAAGTTATGGTTAATAATGACAACATTTGCCGTCTTGACTTATCCCTTTTTCAGAAGGCCACGGGCATTACTTCTACCTCATCTGGTAAAACATCATGAAAAGAAGCCTAGGATATTTCCCTGAAATGTAGACCCTGACCATGTGTTCTCATAACTTGTAGCTAAGCCGAACGAGTATCTCGAACGAACAATTGGATTCACCATTAACTACACTAGAGAAGATCCCTACGATCCCCGAGAACTATCTGAATTCCCGGACATAAGACTATGGTTTGTGAGATTCGATGCTACTTGTCCTTGGCTACCCGTCTTGCTGGATTGGCGAGCAGGAGAGCTGGCTCGTTATGCAGCTATGTTGGTTCCTCACCAGGTAACAAACAATGTTTGAAACTGAATTGTCATGTGCAGGAAACCATGGTTAAATAGCCTGAGTCTTCCTATGTGGGCAGATGAATATGAAAATGGGCGCTGTTTTCAATCCGGAGGCTTTGGAACTCTTCATCATGAAGAAGGTTTTTGTTGTGTATTTTTGGTTGAAGGAACATAACATTGCAAATCATGTTATTCCGTAAGTGCATTCAAGGTTTAGATGATTTGCCATGGCTCCCCTCATTATAATTATTAATTGTTGTCATTTGACTCATTGAGGGAGCTGCAATTCATATCATTATATCAAGAAATAGGAAGAGCAGAAAGGAGGTTGTTTTTCACAACTTGGGTGCATGTCATTCCTGCAGAACCACAAAAAATTGCTCGATGAAGTTCAATCGTACACCACGTAATTTCTTTCAGATTGATCAATGGCTTTACGCCTTTGTTTTCTGGTTCTTTAGTCTTTAACTGTGAGTTTGACAGTATATTGCTAAGCAATAGGATATGTTATGAAACCTGAGTGATAAGTTGCTTGTCTTCAAAGATGAAACGAATATTTCAAGGGACTACTTTTTTTGCAGCATTAAGTCGTCAAAACTGCTCGAGACAACTGCACCAGCGACCCTATGATTTTATGAAGGTGAAGCTGTGAATGTATTTTTTATTGTACACATTTCTGTTTACCTAAATCATTGGCATGCCATTTCATCAAATTAAAAAAAAAAAAAAAAACGAGGCATGAACTAGCAGAGAATTTCATATAGGCAATGCTTGTCTTCACTAGGCGAAATATCACATTTCCAAAAGAAATGAAGTTGAAACTGTAGGTGCATTTACAAAATTATTTCCAAAAGAAATGAGTGTTGGAGTTTCACTTCTAGTTCATTTACAAAATCAGACAATAGACAGCACGACAACATTAATATTATGCAATATTTCTAATTTTTACTTATTTTTACAATTTCTTTTTGGTATTCCAGCAAATCAACTCCGAATGCCTTCTTTTTTTTTTTTTTTATAACCGTAACTCGGTGAAAACAGTTATTTCGCCAATGAAATTTATTGTTGGCCAATATTTAAAATAAATAACATTTTAGTACACAAAATTCTCGTATATGTGAGTTTTATGGAAGATTAAGGCCTAGTTTCTTGCATATTATGTTATCGAGATATCTCCTATCTGCATATGATTTTCAGAGCAAAGCATTTGCTTTTTCCATCAACTTTAAAAAGATCTTGAATGAACTTAGGAACCCAAAAGTAGAGAAGTCCTCAACATGGCTCTATTGATTTTCTTGTCCCAATCTAATTAATAAATGGAATGTCTTGTTTAATTGCAAGTTTAGAGTTATGAACTTCTAAAGAACATCTTTCAGATTTTTTTCTCCTGGTTAAGTCAAATTGATTAGTTTTCAGCCCATAAGAGGCATATCCCACTTAGGATTATGGAAATGGATCTAAACTAAAATATTTCCTTTCTTTCTTCTTTCTTTCCTTTCTACCCGATTTTTGTCTTTAAACGAGCAAGTTGTGTGTAGGTTTGTTCATTCAATTGGAGTCTAAAATGCTCTGCACATGTGTTCATTAAAATGCTCTGTACCAGTGCCAAGTGGTGATAAAAGACCAATAACGAAATAAAACAAAATAATAAAATCAATCAGATTTTGTGAAATGCATCGTTTCAAGGGATGATGCCCTGTTTGTGTGTATATATATATATGCACTTACAAGTTTTATTAACCTTTGTTCTTCCATCAATATAGGCTTTCAGGTTTCAAATTAATTAATGTAACAACTAAAAAACTACTAATATTTTCCCGAATGAATGTCCCTGTACATCAGTATTTCTGATATTGTATGATGATCAATTGTTGACCCACATATTCTATGCAATTTCAACGAGTTCCAACAATTATTTTTTTCGATCATAGTCAAGTGCATGTAGACACTTTTTTTTTTTTTTGTGTTACAAACAACTATTTATACCTAATGGAAAATCTAAAATTCCGTGATGGATCATATCATTGTAAATCACATGTGCACGCCCAGCCACAATTGGAGGGTTTCCAAGCTGCGCAACTTGTTCCAAATAAGCCCGTAATATCTCTTTGTCGGCCGAGACTTCTTACAAGTGAAACTTAATTAATTATATTGGGATATATGCGACTTCGATTTATTCCAACATTTTGATTTGTCGTCAAACTTAGATATATTGCCAACAACTTATGCTACCTTTCATGTGCCCTAACAAATCTTTAATTTTTAAGGAACATTAAAGTTCACGGAATATAAATATTGGATGTCTATAAATTTTCATTTCCCCCCCCCCCTTCCATAGCATGGGTGCATCCGTCTTATCCAATTGCTTCATTAAGATGAAAATTGCAGATTATCCATCGTGCATTGCTTTTGCAATCAGACATCTTATGCCCATTAAGCAAGGGCTACTAATTGTCTTGAATTGAACACATTATTTTGCATCTTTTTCCTTGGCAATTGCTTGCTTGTGTCACTTAATATGAGCTAAAATAACACAATATCAAAAAAGAAAAAAAATGTTAGTTTTCCTTTGGACAAATACTCTTGTTTAATTAGTCTAATTAATATAAAAACTCACACATAAATATTCTTACCATAAGTAAAAAAATTATATGTAAATTTTATAAACAATCATAATTTAACTTATTACATATTATTTTTATATATATTTTTTCAATAATTTTTTTCAAAAGCAAAGCAATATATAAGTAAGTATAATCATATGGTAAAATAAAAAAAAAGGGCAATCAGAAAGTATATAAGAAATTTATGATAAACAACTAGATATTATACTATTCGCATATACGTTGATTAGTTGAATTATGTTTTTTTTTATTTTCTCTACCTCATTAAAGTTTTGTTAAGAATATGCAAAAATTATAACTAAGAAAATATATATAATCTAAATTTAAGTTGATGGTCATTGATTTTCACGTCCTCCTATTCTTTATTATTATAATTTTTTCTTTATTGATTTACACCTTTGTTTCACCATTTTTATATTGAATTTTTTTATTTATTTATAAAATATTTTAATAATAATTTTTAATTTTACATTCTAAAAAATAGTCCTTATAAAAAATATAAGTAATGTTAATAATAATTAAAAAAATTAGATGTAATAATTAAATTATTCATAAAATATTAATATAATGATCAAAATAGAAGTAAAATAAAATATCTAATTAAAAATTCAATTATTAATAGAATTTATTTCAGTTATGCTTAGGATTGTTTTAGGATTTTTGGTGTTATTCTTCTCTCTCGATAAGAATTCGTTGGGTTTATTTCGCTGAGAGCGCAATAGATGTCGTGGTGGCATCTGATGCGGAACATCTTCAAAAACGAAAGAAGCATGGATTCCTCTTTATAGGTAGTTGTTTGATGTCTCCTTTTTTTAGTTCCTTATTAGTTCTATTTTGGCTATTTTGTTTATTGACGAAATAGATAAATTCTTAATAGGTTCTTACAGCCATGGCTTTTAAGGTACGCTGAAAAACACTAAATACGGTAAGAGTAAAACAAAAAAAAAATAAAAATAAAAAAATTATGGATTTACTTGGACAGAGGAGTTGCACTTGCATCCATTCTAGCTAATGGGCCAATCCACCAAAGAAGGTTTCTAACTAAGGTGGGTCTTTTTCTTTTTTCTTTTTTTAATTTCTTATGGATAGAGCTTGCATAGGCTCAAATTTAGGCAACTTGACCCTAAAAAGTCAAGGTAAAGTCACGATGCAAGCAAAATATTCGATCATGTTGTTATTGTTTCTTTTTTTCAATCTATGTCAATTGGAATTTAAATTCTAAACTTTCAATTCTAAAGAGGAATAAGCAACATTGAACTAAAGCTTATTGATGTTATCTACTAGCCATCTATACACCAATTTCCACAAGGGAAGACTTTGTTTGCTATTTCATTCCGATTATCAACCACTCGAAAAAAAAAAAAACAAAAGCAAAAGATAATAATAAGAGTACTTTTGTAGTTTGAGTTGGGATGGAGAGCACAAAACTGATGAAGAATTATAAAAGAAGTGTAAAAGACTATTTAGCATTGCATATTAATTTAAAATTATTAAATTTTGAGTTTGAAGAATAAATTTTCTATTTGACATGAAATTCGCAACATTTTTTCTTAAAAAAATAATAAACTATTTTTCTATCAAAAATAAATTTTTTATAATAATTTTATGAAAAAAAATTACACCAAAATTTAAAAATTTTGACACCATTAAAATATTAAACTTATCCGACAACATCTGAACAATTAGAATTCTATCAACATTTTTGTATTTAAAAAAAATTAAGAGATTGGACCATTGATATAATAATTTAGATGAAAATATTATTCTCAACTAATTCAATTGTACTAATTAAATGATATCTATGTATTTAGTATTTGTTGAATATTCTATTAACCAATCCTCCTAATTGACATTGGAATATGTAAAATAAAGTTAGGCTCCCTTTTTTATAAATGGTGAGCATAATGTATTAATTGCACAAAAATATTTTGACAAATAAAAGGTTATATATAATAGAGTTTTTTTTTTGTGTTTTTTGAGCCATTAAGAAAATACACCTTATATGGTTATTGAAATTTAGGAGAAAATAAAAAAAGAGGGGAAACAAGAGGATAAAGATTGATAAAACAAAATTTAAGATTAATATTGATAAAATAAGATAATAAAATAGTTTCTATTATAACTAAAATTAAGAAAAATATTTTCAAATAACATTATATTTTTTGTTATATTAGTGGAAAGAATTTCTGATTTTGCCCTCAAAGATTTTATTGTCTTTCTTATTTATAAGACTTTAGGTTGATCTAGGAAATGTTATCTATCTTGATGTGCACTTTGGTCACAGCTTATTTTAACAAAATCACAAATCAGGAAGGCATACAATCAATGGGGTAGATGAACTTCTAGGCTTTTGTTCACTTTTCATGTTTCTTATTCTTCAATACCAATAAATCATTGACAATTGGATCAAACAAAATTTGTTGTTCCTGAGGCCAAAAGTTTGAATTTTATAGGTTTTGGTGAAATAGTTCATGTCAAGATAATTAGAATGATACACAATCATTGTATTTGCCATTCTGCATTCATGCATGGCGTATCCGTTGTCAAAAGCCAGCCCAAGATTCCCACATTTCAAACGTCAAACAAGTTATAAATAAAACAACGCAGGCTTCATATCAAGTTAACTGTGATAGCCATAAATGTTACATAATTAACATCAAAGGTCTCTCTCTTCAACCACCTCGCCCAGGTCCAACCCAGTTGACTGGAGAATTACCTTGGTTGAAACGTCCTAACAAAACTCAGAAAGCACGAGAAGTGAAAACTCATGAAACTCCATAAAACAAAATAAAAGGAGAAAAACTTAGAGAAATAAAACTTTGGACACGTAATTGTTAGAAATATAAAAAGATCACAGCAATTCAGTTTCACTTTCAATAATAAAAAAAAAGAAATGACATCCACAACATAAATTAAAAGATAGAAAGAGGACAAGAATTGGGATAGAAAGAGGCAACTTTAGACGAAATAAGCTGAATATCTCACAGGAAATGAGTTGCTGACAAACAACCCATTACTAGAACTGATCAAAAAAGGGTTTTTGTCTAATTTCTCCATCTGGGTATGCAACAGGTCGTAGTGCAATGGCCAAGTTTTCTTATTGCTGCTGTTGCTGTCAACCTTCTCCATTTCATGGCTGCCCTGCCCTGCCTCTTTGACACGCATAGTTTCTTTTTAGTGGCTATTGTGATGGGAAATGAACTTTAAAACTCATCTGTTAGGCTCTTGATATTGTTCTGTTTTCAATAATCTTTAATATGCAATTGTATATGAAGTAAGCTGCAATTTGGAGGCAGGCACAGTTTTGTTTTTGTACTGAAATCTATTGCCTATCAATTGATCCTATTTGCTCTTTGGACCTGAAGGATACATGGGAAGAGATTGATGCAGGTGAATTTTCTTATGAGGTAAGCTTAGCTTCTATCTAGTGCTTCTGCCAAGGTTTCTATTTTGCTTTACCTCTCATTTTCCATGCCCAATATTTTAGGAATTGCTTGTGTAGAATTTAGAGAAAAGAATTGTGATCTTTTTCTTCTTCTTCTTGTACCAAGATTACAAAACTATTTATAGGACTTACACAAATACTAATTAGGAAAAATAGATCTATAAAATACTACTATAATTCCACAAATCAAAGGATACTAAGAAATCATTTCCTAATTAATTATTTACAGCTATTTCCTAATAATTAGGACCCATAGGAATGAATATTCCTAATAATCAAATCCTAAAAATCAGGATAATTCAACACTCTCCCTCAAGCTGAGGAATATATGTCTTCCATTCCCAGCTTGGAGATTATTTCATGAAAGATCCCGCCATTAAGTCCTTTGGTTAGCATATCAGCTAATTGATCTCTAGAAGGTATGTAGGACATGCAGATTAACCCCTCTTCTACCTTTTCTTTGATGAAATGCCTGTTAATTTCAATATGTTTCGTCCTATCATGTTGTACGGGATTATGAGCAATATCAATTGCTGATTTATTGTCACAATACAGCTTCATAGGACCCTTCCACTTGATTTTCAAGTCTTCTAGGATGATTTTAAGCCATAATAGCTCACATATTCCTTGGGCCATTGCTCGAAATTCTGATTCAGCACTTGATCTTGCAACTACATTCTGTTTTTTACTCCGCCAAGTTACTAAATTTCCACCAAGAAAAGTGCAATAACCAGATGTTGACCTTCTATCCACCATGGATCCTGCATAGTCAGCATCAGTATAAGCTTGCAGCACCAATTCTTGATTTCTCCTGAATAGGACCCCTTTTCCAGGACTTCCTTTTAAATAATGTAGCACTCGATTGACAACTTGTATGTGTGATTCTCTTGGGTCATGCATAAATTGACTAATCACACTTACTGAATAGGCAATATCAGGCTTAGTATGAGCTAAATAGATGAGTTTCCCGACCAATTTTTGATACATTTCTCGATCTACAGTAGGTTCTTCCTTTGCATCCCCAAGCTTTTTATTAGGCTCAATAGGTGTGGCTACTGGTTTACAACCAAGTTTTCTAGTTTCCCTCAAGAGATCAATCACATACTTCTGTTGTGAGACAAAAATTCCTTGTTTAGAGTAGGAAACTTCAATGCCAAGAAAGTATTTGAGTCTTCCTAGCTCTTTTATTTCAAACTCTTTAATCAAACACTGCTTTAACTGTTGTTTCTCCTCATCATCGTCACCTGTGATTATAATATCATCAACGTACACTAGAAGTGCTGTCACCTTCCCTTTTGTCGAATGCTTAATGAAAAGGGTATGATCACCTTGGCTTTGTTTGTAGCCCGAAGCTTTCATAACTCTAGAAAATCTCCCAAACCAGGTTCTAGGTGATTACTTGAGCCCATATAGTGCTTTCCGTAATCTACATGCTTTATTTGTTGTCTTTTCTCCTTCAAATCCCGGTGGAATACTCATGTAAATCTCCTCTTCTAGGTCTCCATGTAAGAATGCATTCTTCACATCATATTGTTGAAGTTGTCAATTAAAATGAGCTGCCAAAGAGAGTAAAATCCTCACTGTGTTCATCTTTGCCACCGGAGCAAATGTCTCCTGATAATCTACTCCATAAGTCTGAGTATAACCCTTTGCCACCAATCGCGCTTTATATCTTTCAAGAGAACCATCAGCTTTATATTTCAAGGTAAAAACCCATTTGCAGCCCACAAGATTCTTTCCCTTAGGTTTTTCGACAATCTCCCAAGTCTGGTTTTTTTCTAGTGCATCCATTTCTTCTCTCATTGCATTCCTCCATTCTTCTTTAGACAATGCCTCAGATAAAGTACTTGGAATAGAAAAGGTGTTTAGACTCACAATGAAATTTTTATGAGATGGTGATAGGTGGTCAAGTGACACATAATGAGATAGTGGATATAGGGGTCGCTTTGTGCACTCTCTAGTACCTTTTCTAACAACAATGGGAAGATGCAAGTCATTTTCTGGCATGTCAATTGATTGTTTATGCAAAGGAGAGTCGGAACTTACCGAAAATTCATTTGCAAAACCCGGATGGAAATCTTGAACTTGTGTTTGGTTTGGAATTGCTGTATTTCTTGAGTATACCTGAGAAAATCTCATAGAGTCATGAATATGGGGAGATATGGAAGTGGATTCTTGTTCCGGAATAGACTCAATTATAGAGGGTGAGTCTAGGATTGAAGTGGCACGAACTGATTCATGAGGGGTCTGTTGATCAGAATTAGAGGTTAATTGGTCAGGAGTTGATTGATCAGGGATTGGTTGATCACAAGTGGGAATTTGGATTGGAAGATTATTAGGAGGTAAGTCAAGATTAAGGTCATCAACTAATGACTTCTCCCCTTGAAGATAAGACTGTGGAAAGTAAGGTTTATTTTCTACAAATGTGACATCAACTGATAATAGGTCTTTCGAGAAGGAGGATGATAACATTTATATCCCTTTTGTGTAGAGGAGTAACCAAGAAAGACACACTTAATTGCTCTAGGATCTAGTTTTCCCCTTTGCTGATTATGAACATGTACATATGAGGTGCAACCGAAGATTCTAGGTATAAGATTATTTGTTGTCCTAAAATGGGGATAAAAGCTAGAAAGAACTGTCATAGGAGTTTTAAAATCTAATACTCTTGATGGCAATCTATTAATCATATATGTAGATGTAAGGACAGCTTCCCCCCAATAAGACTTAGGGACATTTCCATGAAACAACAATGCTCGAGTAGTGTTGAGCAAATGACCATTTTTTCTTTCAGCCACCCCATTTTGTTGTGGGGTGTTTACACAAGATGACTCATGGATGATCCCTTCCTTTTGGAAGTAGGTTGACAAGATCTAATTAAAGTAATCTCTAGCATTATCTGATCTAAAGTTCTTAATTTTAACCCCAAATTGATTTTGAATCATAGAATTAAAATTAGGAATAATACTACTTACATCAAATTTGTGTTTAAGTAAAAATATCCATGTGACCTTAGTGCAATCATCGATTAGAGAAACGAACCATCGAGCTCCTGAGATATTTGGAATTGTGGAGGGTCCCCAAATATCACTGTGAATCAAATCAAAAGGGTGAGAACTTCTTTTATTGTTTATAGGAAAAGATACACGAGTGTGCTTAGCAAATTCACAAGTATCACAATAGAATTGACTCATATCTAATCCTTTAAACAAAGAAGGAAACATGACATTTAAGACACGAAAAGATGGATGACCAAAACGAAAATGATAAAGCCAAATGACATCCTTATTTGAAGCACTAAGAAATGATAAGGGTGAATTGTTCATGACTTTCTTTGAAATCCTTGGCGTCTCAAGGTAGTACAGCCCATTCCTTTCCTTAGCAAGTCCAATCTTCCTCTCCGAATCCTGTTCCTGAAAAATACAGTAGGTAGGGTAAAACATTGCATAACATTTGAGGTCATTGGTGAGCCTTTTTATGGAAATTAGATTGGCTGATAGTTTCGGCACATGGAGAACATCTTTTAGAATGAGAATAGGTGTAATATAGATATCACCAACCCCTGCAACAGTAGCCATAGAACCATCTGCCACCACTATTTTCCTATTGTTTGGACATGGAGTATAGGTAATGAAAAAATGTGTAGTATGAGTCATGTGATCAGTGGCACCTGAGTCTATTATCCAAACTTCACTTGAAAGTTTTTCTGAGGCATTTAGACTAAAAGAGAATGGAGACTTACCTGAGAGTGCTAAGGACCACACGTCAGAGGGTTTATCCAGAGACCCTAAAAGCCCTTTAATTTTTTCTATTTCTTCACCGCTGAAGGATTCTTTCACCTGTCCTTCATTTTGATTGATTTGCTGGCTGGTGTGTTCAATTAGATTAGCTTGGGGCCTTGGTTGTCCTCCTTTGTTTCCCCACTCTCGGCTTAAGGTTGTTGGTTTCCCATTGTTGGGGTTCTCATTTTGACCCGAAGTATCTCCAATTAGTTTTGTCGTAGACATCGTAATTCCAAGTACAAAGAACGTACTTGGAAAGAAAGGGCAAAAAATTGGGACAAGTTTAAAAGGGAAGAGAGAAAAAATATTGCTAAAGAGATCACAATAATGACAGTTGCGATCAAATAATTAAGGACAAAAACAAACCCAGCAATGAAGGCTGTGATTGGAAGATTATCGCATCAATGAAGGATGCACTAGTAAGAATAAAGACAAACCCAGCAATGAAGGTTGTGATTGGAAGATTATCGCATCAAAGAAGGATGCACTATTAAGAATAAAGACAAACCCAGCAATGAAGGCTGTGATTGGAAGATTATCGCATCAATGAAGGATGCACTACAACCCTAGCCCAGAAAAATAAGCCTATAGATCTGATACCATGTAGAATTTAGAGAAAAGAATTGTGATCTTTTTCTTCTTCTTGTACCAAGATTACAAAGCTATTTATAGGACTTACACAAATACTAATTAGGAAAAATAGATCTATAAAATACTACTATAATTCCACAAATCAAGGGATGTTAAGAAATCATTTCTTAATTAATTATTTACAATTATTTCCTAATAATTAGGACCCACAAAATCAGGAATGAATATTCCTAATAATCAGATCCTACAAATCAGGATAATTCAACAGCTTGCATTGGGTGAAGTCGTTGGAACTGAGAGCAGAGGGCTTTCAGTTGATACTATTTCCTCTTTGCCTTCCATAAAATATAAGTCAGGAAGCAGTCAGTATGGAAGCAGTGATTCGTAAGTGCAACTTCTCTAAAATTCTTTCTTCTTTTTTGTTGTAAGTAAATTTGCGTCCTTTTGTTTCAGCTGTGTCATATGTCGTGACGATTATGAGGATGGTGAAACTCTGACTTCTCTTTCTTGCAAACATGCCTACCATTTGGAGTGCATAAATAACTGGCTGAAAATTAACAAGGTATTCTTCCTTTATTTTGCCTACATCCTGCCTAACCTTTGTCCAAAAAGAAAATCATGTGCTCTCTCTCTCTTTCTAGGATAACTACTACTTTAGGGTTTTGCTTGCAGTTAATCCTA
>JAGSHU010000168.1:0-14408 GCA_021533255.1 Ceriops tagal | reverse complement strand
GTCCAGTTGGATTGGGGAGGGAATTTAACAATCAATGAGGTTTAGGTTCAAATTCTGAATCTTATCTTAAATTTTATACCCACTAATTACAAGGTTATACCAAATAATTAGTTTCACTTGGGACTGGAACTGTGGGGGCGGGCGATTTTGCTCCCATGTAATCTCAGATCCGCGGGGATGCATATGTGGTCCTTTTCTCCGTAGTCTTTTCGCCCTTTTTCAAGAACGCAAATCGGGTTGTTGAGTTTAGTCCCAGTTAGTTATTTGCTTTGTTTCTCAATGTACCGAGAAAGAAACAACTACTTCAATCTCAAGAGCATAGATATTAAAAGTTCCCAACAATTCCTTAATAATCACATTCATTGTCTATTAGGGACATGTTATTAGCCCATCCATAACTGTTGTATTATGATGATCATAAACGTTTGTAATGATACAATTTTTATTGCTATTACCGAATCGTGGATCGGAAATTCTTTAATCTTGATATATGTATGTGATGATAAGATCAAGGTCTCTTCCCTTGTCTAAAAGTCATATATTTCTGATGAACATCATTGGATTAAGTAGACTATTTTACTCTCTGTGTCACCATTCATGCACTGCTGTGAATTGAGTTGCCTAAATACGTACATTTGATATCGTCGGGGTGGTCAGTTTTCTTAAACTTCCAGAGCAAACATAAACCTAAAGCCTTTTTTTTTTTTTTCAATTAATTGCCTTTGACTAACTCTCAAATTTGACACTTCTAAATTTAGAAATGACTTCAATAAACTAGAGCATTTTGGTCCACCAACCAGAAAATTTCATCTAAAATCAATTTCTAATCGGGTTCACCAACCACAAAATTTCATGTTGCACAAGCAACTCTCATCAACCACCTTTCTCAACTTTTAAAGATCTCCATAATGAGTTTGGGAGGAGAAACAATGAATTCAAATCAATTTGAATGAAGTTTCATATCTTTCCTACTACAAAATCTGTCCAGGTATGCTTGTGCCAGCAACAAAGATGTTCATGGTAAAAACAAATAAGAGAGAACACCAAAAGGAGATTGGAAAGCTGCAGTGTTCATTTTTTCAGAGCTTAGTTTCCTTTTGTAGGAACATATACTGTAAATTCCAACTAAACAACTCTTGTACTTTTGCTATTGTTACAAGCTTCCTACCATACTCCCTTACGAACATCTTTTACATCATACACAAACAACTAACATAACAAAAGATTTAATTACTTGGTCCTTAAGTCACCTAACATAGCTACCGACCCTTCCTCTGCTGCTCTATGGTTGATTCTGCAGCTTTCTCTTTTGCTTGTCCTCACCTTTTTTTACCTTCTTCCTTATTGACTTAGTCTCTAATAAAAATCTCAATTACATCAATAAAACACAACAATTTTTGTCAAATCTCACTCAACAAATCATTCCTCAACTTTCCTCTTTAAATTTTAAAATGATTAATACTCATGAGAATCAAATCATATTTGTATTCTTTAGTAAAAGTATTGATTCAATGTAAAATTACCAAGAAAGAGTGTTGGAAGAGTTGATGCTGTTGCATTACTTAAACATTTCTTCAAGAATTTAAGTTTATGTTAAGTTAGTGAAAATTTATCATTTGAAATATTTTGCAGCCTATAAATGGCTTATTTTGTATTTTTGTATTTGATTTTGAAATATTTTAAATTTTTATAATCATATTTGTTTATTTGTAATAGCTATAAGGTTTAAAAATTTTGAATTTATATTTTATTTAAAATTGTAAAACACCTCATATATATAATGAGGTTTTTGATCAATGAAAGTAGAGAGAGAAGTCATTTTTGACTCTCTTCTCCTTGCTGCAATGTAGCAAGTTTCCCGTTGCACTTTGCAGCATTTATACTGCATTTTCAGCTCCAATGCCCATTGCTTTTCATTCAACAAGACCAACATCTTGAGCAATATATAAAGTTTCATGTATTGTATGGACTAGATAGAGCTTGTCGGGGGAGGTTTAGCCCAATAAAGTCGATTGGACATTTAAACCCAAAAATTGTGTTGACCAGGCCATATCATGAGTTTCGCAGAACTCTTATTTGCACACCATTCTATTCTACTACACGTGAACATTAATGTGACAAATTCATGCCCTCGTTGAGTTCGCCATTCCTACGATCCTACTACGCATTTTGTTCAAAAGAAAAAAAATAGAAAAAAATGCGATTGACAAGCGACATTGTCCTCGTGACTGTAAGACACTGGCAACAGCATAATATAATTGTAAACTACACTAATCATTATTGGATATGATGGATCTAGGTCTTATATTCTGTCACATGTAAAAAAAATATAACCATTCCTCTGTTTTACCCACAAAGGAACGTAATGAGTTTAACAAAATTTGAATATTGAATTCTTCTTTAATTGTTTACTTTGTTTGAACGAAAAATCGGTATTTTCCTGGTATGTATAGTTCAACAGAAGTCAAGCAAGGAACTATTGAATCAAGCTCAGTTTCTTCAAGCATCTCAAGCACCGGAATCGTGCGTCCAACTCCATCGTTGACATCAATTTCTACTTCATCAACGTCATTGGGATATTTTATAAATAGATCTCCTAGTTTGAATGATTTTTGGTCAATACATTGAAAACATATGATGTAGGTTTATTTACAATCCATTGGTTAAGGGTCGGACAATGATGATGTAATTGAAATTCTAATTAATCTTTAGGATTACATGAAGGAAATAGGAGAGACTTTGGCATCAATTCTAGAGGTAATGCAAAAGGAAGCCCTTTTGATGTGAGTTTCAAAAAGAAAAAGCAATGAAGTCTTGCTCTTGCACTATTATTTATGATACCAAAGGGAGAGGGAAATAATTAATGACTTTAGTTAATCTTGGATGGATATGGATTTTCTATTTTTTATACTACTTTTTATTTATATGGTTGACTTTACTTATTACTTTTTATTTTTGCTATGATACTTTTTATGCTGGTGTTTGAATGTTTGCTTCAATATTTGCCTTAAAGTGTATATTGGTTAATTATTAATATTTAGCACTAATACTAGTGAATTGATCGATCAATGTTTTGTTGCTCTTATACTTGCTTATGTTTATTCATTGATCCATGCTTTCATGCTCTGATACATACATGCTTTATTGATTGATTAATATGATTGTTTAATTGCTTTGAGGTTGATCAATGATATTTAGCACTAATAGTAATGTATTGATCAATCAATGTTTTGTTTCTCTGATACTTGCTTGTGTTTATTGATTGATCCATGCTTTCTTGCTTTGATATTTATAAAGTTTGGCGATTGATTAATATGATTGTTCAATTGTTTTGATTGTATTAATGAGAGGAAAAGTATACATTGGAGAAGAAAATATTACATTTTGTTTATCTTTTAGCTTCATCAATCAATTATAGTTGTTTTAATTAAAAAAGAGAGATTCTTAAAATTGTTAAAATGATTGAAATTATGTGTTATATATTATTTTTCTATATTTTGATGTGTCCATACTTAATAGTCATCAATTTGTTTGAATTATTATTTTTATATCTTGTTTGATTTATTGACAACATGTAAGCCTTATTTGGTAAGTTTTTTTTTTCAAGCTGATATTGGTAAGATCTTTAAATTTCGTATTTAAATTAAATTGACAATCTTGCAATGATCTTATTTTTTGTCAATTCTCTATGTTTACAAAGGTATCAATTGAGATGTTGAGGAAAAATAGAAAAACATTGTGTAGATTTAAAGTTAATAGAAAATTCAGATTAGTCAACTTATGCTATTGACTAGACAACAAGAAATAAATAAAAGAAAGATTAAGAGAAACAAAAAATTTTGGTTAGTAGACTAGACAAGAAGTGGTCGTCAACCGGATAACAAAGAAAATTTTCAAGTAGTGAAGTGCAAAAAGAAACAAAAATTTAGACCAATTACCTTTATGTGGCTACGTTTATGGAAGGTAATTAAAAAAATTCAAGCTATTAAGTTCAAAAATTATAAAGAATTCAGGTTAATTAATCAGGTTATATCCGTAATGAACTAATGAGACTAAATAATATGAAAAGCAAAACTCAATAAAATTACAAAAATTTTGAATTGGCCAATCAGTTTAAATATTATAATCAAATGTCTCATAGTTAAAGGTTTCTATTTTTAAAATTATTTTTTTATAAAAAATTTAATATCTAATTATTAATTTTTTATTTGGGTTTATAAAAGAGTTTGAGACCAAATAAGGCATTAAAGTGCTATTAATTATAATTATCTAATAAGTGATAAAAAAATGCCAAAGTTTTAAATAAGAAAAGTTGATATTATTTCAAAAAAAAAAGTTTTACAGTAAAAGTTATTAAAGATCAAATTTATAAGAATTATAAAAAATTGTTATAATTAAAATTAAAGTAACAAGGTGTAATTAGTTGTTTTTTACCCTATAAAAAAATTAATCGTAAAATTACACTTTCAAAGTAAAAAATTTAGAAAAATAGATGTAAATTTTTAATTTAATCTAAATTACTATAAATTATTACTTACACTCTCATTTTTTCTATCTCTCTTTATTTGTAATTATTTAATTGCTTACTTTGTTATTTCTTATTATTTATGATATTTCTATTAATCAAGATTGACTAAATTAATTAAACTTAATTCACCTTCTTCTTAAATTGTCGTAAGAACTAACAATTATTTAGGTATGCAGCTCCTTACTTAGTCTTATATCAATGTCGTGTTGTTAAGCATCATTGATACTTTAATACTTTATTACTGTTGATTCTAACTTATTGCTGAATGTTATTGTTGAATATTATTATTAATAAATAAAATAAAATAATAATATTTGATTAATAGTAATTTCTAAGTGATACTATCTATTACTATTAACTATTAAAATGACATATTAAGATTTTTATTTATTATGAAAACAAGAAAAGAAATAATTAAGTATTTCAAATATTATTAATAAATGTATTTAAGTCAAATATGATTTATGAGTTACTGATACATTTAAAAGGAGCCTAAAGCCATTTTTCCTATTAGCCACTATTTGGGGATCTATCAAAAAATAATTTTTATGAAATTTTATCAAATGCCTAACACTAAGTGCACAGTAATATTTCTTAAAAAATAAAAATAAATACCCTTTTAATACTTAAATTTTAACAAGTCTTTATTATTATTATTATTATTTGTTAAGGTAGTTATATGCAAACTTTTAAGTTATAATTTAACAAAATTAGGTTATTGAATTTCAACAAAATTTCCTTCCTCAAGGATGGGAGAAAAAAGTGTTAGCACTCAAGCTTTAGCCAATCTTATTTTAGGCAACTTTAGCCAGGCTTATGACTGAACCAATTTAGTTTATTTTGCACGGTTTTATTATGTGCTTGGGGACCTGTACCTATACCGAGCAAAAAGCTCGGTAAATGTATTGAGACGAATAACATATTGATTTTTTTTTAACCCTAAAACCATCAACATTCTAACCTCTAAATCTAAATTTTCTTTGGAAAAAAAAAGCATAGCTTTTTAATTAATTTGTACTATGTCCCAAGCAAAGCCTCGGTACATGTACCTTTTTTTTTGTTTTATTAAAATGTATTGCCAACTCTTAATTTAGTCAATTTAAAACTGATATTATCAAAAGTGTTTCATCGCCACCATTTGCCAATTTCTTTCCCCTTTCTTTTTACTCCAGCCCTGCCGTTTTAAATTGTTCTAAATTGTATAGGGAAAAAAAGTAGGTTTTCACCGACCAGGACGTTGATGTCAAGATTTTTATACACCAAATTATTTTCTTCACTACAAATTTAATTACCACCTCAGTTTACACTTTGCAATAAATCAAATTTGTTAGATTCTAGATGTGGACTGGTAGGCCTTGAGACATATACAATCTCATCACTCAGCTAATACATAATAAACCAGTCAACTTGTTGATTTAGTCTTGTCTAAAATGTGAAATAAGTTTGGTCTTTGCCTAACGCAAGATTGGTCTTTCCTTTTAATTATACAAAGTGTTCCTTCGAATTAAGCTTTGAAAAAGATCCTCCAACTTGGGGGGAAAACGGCAACAGATTCGAACATGTAGATTGGTCGGTTCGATTTTTCTGAAGTTGGAAATGATTTGGTTTTTTTGTATAGTCCATCTCCTTATAAAATATATTCTTGGACTTTAATGATAATAGGCAATCCGTTCTATTTGGGAGGTTTTTAAATTTTCAAAATTGGATCTAAACTGTAGTGTACTTTTAACTTAAACTATAAACTATAATTAATTTATTTTAACAATTTTTGTAAATTCAATTTAATGTTAGTTAGATTCATCAAGTTAATTGAATTAGACAGTTCATATGTATCTTTGTGAAAATTTTGTAAATAGGTGATCAAATTATTTTGTTTTGTAATCATAGATTGAAGTTTGAAATTAAAAATTTAAATTAAAACAGATACTATTGTAATAACAAAAAATTTATATTTATATTTTTATTTTAAATATAAAATTATCTCTTTATATTAATTCATAGAAGTTCTTTTCCAATACAGGAGAAGCTTCTTACATTGTAAAAGATATCATGTTGATAGTAATTTAACTACATTTGAGTGGAAAAGAAAAAGGAAATGTTGTTACATTTTCTAATTCCATGCTATAATTTCATTACATATTATTTATTGTACATAAAAATGTTTTTAGAATTTATTGGTATTTACATATATCAAAATTATAAATAATTGCTAAAAAATAAAAAAAGATTATAATTAGATGTAAAGAGAATAAATATACAAAATAATATAAAATCTAGTCACTAAAGTTTTGTAAGTAAGATAAAAGAAAAAAGGTTTAAACATGAATCATTTGTGTATATAACGTGAAGATTTTATTAATTTTTTTAAAATAAAATTGGTATTATTTTTATAAATATATAAAATTAAATTTTTTTTTTGATGTGATATAAAAATTTTTAAAAATATTATTATTTCTAATAATAATATAGATATTAATTATTTAAACGTCTGAAAAGAAAATAGCTTCGGGTTTGGTTTTGATCTATGTTTTGGTGCGTTTATACAAACGTCTACACCGGGCATGGGTAATTGTTAATTAAGATGGGGTTTAGATAGACGAGGCCAGATCACAACCATCGGGAAGTTGGGCCCATTTCCTAGTTAGGCCTGCGGCAAGTCATGAACAGTGTCTAGGTCCAACAACTGTTGTGAACGAATGGGCATGTTACAGTCCAACAAACAATGATCATTGCATAATATACAGCCCTTTCACCTCTCTTTCGCATGTTATGGTAATTGTAATATTAGTATTATTTTACCTTGGAAATTTATGGAAAATAGAGAACTAAAACTATTATACAAAAGCAAAATTTTTCTGACTATATGTAATTATCAATATAAATAAAAATAACATCAAATTTATAAAAAATTTTGAAAGAAAAAAAAACAATCAGTTGAATGTAAATATATCAAAAAAAAAAAAAAAAATATATATATATATATATATATGAACATATATAGCTATCTATATATAGTAAATAGAATATTAAGTGAAAAAATATATCATATATAATTACTTATAACTTAGTAAATAAATAAATAATAAAATATAGATGATAATTAGACAAAAAATATATTTGATACACTTACAACATGACATAATAATGAATTAATGATATAGTATAAATTATGTAACTTAAGGATAAAATTTTTCTTGTTACCATTAGGACATTCCCATAAAATTCGTAATATCATATTACCATTTCTTCTATTATAATCTCACAAATTTATGGAGATGATAGTATTAGATTCCCAAAAATGTAATATTATTACTTAATTTTTAATTTAAAGACCAAAATATTAAAACATTCTCTTCTTTTAGTTAATGTATAATTACTATTTAAATTAGAGTCTTTATTTATTGTTTAAAATTATTTTTTTATTTGATATGAATAATCTCGCATATTCACTGTGATGCCACCAGAGACAGCAAACATGCGATTCAAATCAAAGCAAATGGACTCCACCTTTTGCACATTTCTCGATTCAATTTGGACTATTTCTCTTTTTCTCAAATATGATAAGACTTGTTTTTTGGTTGTTTAACGCGCCTGCCTAAACAAGTCATTTGTCACGCATCATCACTACTCTAATATTCAACATTCACACTATTTAAGGGAAAATGCATACAAAATATAGGATACAAAAACAACATTTCATTGTCAAAAGTTTACCACACATTGACTATGATTCCAATGACCTAAAGTTGTTAAGTAAGATGTAATTAAAAATACATATTTGATTAGTACGAACTTTCCTTTCCTTTAGGATGAGAGAGTATATTGTAGGACTCAAAATTTTAGTCGGTCATTTTGTTTTTATTTATTATTATTATTATTTAAGGTAACTTTGGCCACTTTTATAATTGAAAAAGTAATACCATGAGTGGTGTCACTGTATATGACCATATCGTTCATTAATTTCCTTCATCATTCACTTGTTCTGTCTTAAAGAAATTCCAATTTACATAATCTTTCTCCTTAATATGGACGAGAGGTTCTGCATGCGAGATATTGATTCCTTTTACCAGTTAATTTAGAATAAGCTTAATCTTCTTGACCGCAGAGATACGAAGCCATTTGTTGTGAAATTATTATTATTAATTTATGTAATTTAATAATTATTTTTATTATTTTGATATTAATAGGTATAATTATTTTTCTATTAGTAGATTATTAAATCAAATTCTTTATATTATATATGTGTGTAACGTTTTATAATTTATTAATTTAAATAATATAAAATATATTAAAATTTTCTATTTATCCTTAACTCTTTTCCCCTTGGATATATGCCTTTCAAGATATTATATAACACATAAAAAAAAAATGGTAAATTAATGAGCTTGTAACCATATGTGTTCAAAAAGAGAAAAGAATGAATCACAAGAATTTAGAAAGTACTCATATTATAGTTAAAGAAAAAGAAAAAGACAAAAAAGATAAGAGTACTCCATATTGGAAAAAAAAAATGCAAATGTAACAATGAAGAAAATAAGCAATAAATGTGTATGTTTCTTCTAAAAACAATATGAACACATGAAAAAACTTGCATTAAGTATAAGACATGATTAGCAAATAAAGTTACTATTATGTTTTTAATGTGTCATTAATCTTTTTTTTATTGATACTCTAAATAATACATGGTGGATTAATTTTGGTACTATAATCCATGTTGCCAATACTATGTAAGGCTTTATGGAGCCAAGGAAGTCGGAGGAAAATGAATAAGGCATTTTTTCAGAAAATCGGATATGTTCTTATGTTAAGATTATAAGGATTTATCATTTGGTTTTAAAATCTAGATCTGTTTTGAACCTTCATAATACTTATTATGTTCCTTCATTTTTTAGAAATTTGTTTTATATTTTCAAATTATCTTGTTTTGGTTATTATTTATTTTTAATAATTATAATGTCAGTATTTTATAAAATAAAACTATTGTTAGTTCTGGGCATATGGTTGATAGTTTATACAAATTTAATTTAGACCCCACTCAGGAATGCAATATCATATTACATGATAATATTGGTATGAAAAGATATATTGTTAACAAGCAATTTTCTTAGTTATGATATAAAAGATTAGGTGATATCTCTTTTTAGAGAATAAAAAGACTTGTAAGTAATAGAGTCTTAACAACTTTTGCTTTAACATATTTTGGTAATTATGTAGATTACATAAAGGGTAAGCAAACAAATAAGAACACTAAAAGTGTCATAAAAAGTTTAAAAATTCTTGAGATTATACACACAAATATTTATGGACTATTTTATACTCCTTTTCTTAATAGTCAAAGATATTTTATCATATTTATTGATAACCATATAAGATTTATGTATCTCTACTTATTATTTGATAAGGTTGAAATAATTGATATTTTCAAAATATTTAAGCTTAAAGTAGAGAAACAAAAGAATAAAAACATCAAAATTGTAAGATTTGATAGGGATAGAGAGTATTATGGAGGGTACATAGGGATAGGACAACAAAAAGGTCTTTTTGCTAAGTTCCTCGAAGAGGAGGGTATTATTGCATAATATACCACTCAGATACACCTCAATAAAATAGTATAGTTGATGAAACTACACACTTAAGGACATGGTGAGAAGTATGATCAATAATTCTAATATCCTATTAAGTTTATAAAGTGAAACCTTAAAAACTGTAGTGTATGTCTTAAATAGATTTCCATCAAAGGTTATCCCTAAAATACCATTTAAATTATGGAATAAGTGGAAACTAAGTCTAAGATATATGCATATATAGGGTTATCTTGTTGATGTAAGGGTTTATAATCCTTAGTTAAAACATTAGATCTAAGGATAACCAGTGGATTTTTTATAGGCTATATAGTAAACTCTAAGGAATTTGGATTTTATTGTCCTTCAAATACGCCTAGAATTGTTAAAGTTAGGAATGTAAAATTTCTTAAGGATTTTGAGTTGAGTAGGAGTAAGTTTCCTTAAAATGTGTAATTTGAAGAAAGTAAAGGCTATTGAAGTTTCCATGAATTATTATTCAAGAAGTTTTACATGATAACATTAAAAGACAACAAATTGAAAATCAAATGCCTAATGCAATACAAGCAAATGTAGAACCTGTAGTACTTGGACCATATAATGAAAATCTACAAGATTAAGGGTTTAAAAGATCCTTAAAACTAAAGAGACTTGTGATTTTTAATGACTATTATGTATACTTTCAAGAAGTTGATGTCAATCGTAAGGATAATTCTTGCATGTTTTCACAAGCTATGAATAATAAAATGTTTGAATTATGGTATGATACCATGAAGAAAGAAATGAAATTCATGGTTAATAATCTAGTTTGAAACCTTGTTGAATTACCAAAAGGAGCTATAGCTATTGGTTGCAAATGGATTTATAAAACCAAAAAGAAATCTTTTGGTAATATTGAGAGATATAAGGCTAAACTTGTAGTTAAAAGTTTTACTTAAAAAAAAAGACATTAATTACCAAAAAACCTTTTTTTCAATTTCAAAGAAGGATTCATTTAGAATTATCAAGTCCCTAGTAGCTCATTTTGATTTATAGCTGTATTAAATGAATGAGAAAACTGCATTTTTAAATGGGGATCTTGAGGAAGAGGTGTACATGAGTCAATCTGAAGGTTTCGTTGCTGATAAACAAAATCACCTAGTATATAAACTCAAGAATCTATATATGGGTTCAAACAAGCTTTTTGATAGTAGTATATAAAATTCCATAATCTCAGTCTTATATGACTTTATAGAGAATATTATGGATTAGTGTATATACCTTATGATTAGAGAGATCAAATACATTATTTTAATTCTATATATGGATAATATTTTACTTGTATGTAATAATCTAGGATTGCTACATAAAACAAAGGAATTTCTTTTTCAAAACTTTGAAATGAAGGATATGTATGAAACTTTTTATGTCATTAGTATAGAAAATCATAGAGATAGATTCCAACGAATCTTAAAACTACCTTAAAAGGCCTATATTGAAAAAGTTTTAAACAAATTCAGGACGAAAAAATGTTTATCCATTGTAGCATTTATAGTCAAAGGGGACAAATTCAGTTTTGCACAATGTCCTTAGAATGACTTGGAATTAGAGGAGATAAAGCATATACCATATGCATTATTGGTCGATAGCCTCATGTAAGTATAACTCTACACTAGACTTGACATTGCATTTATAATAGGAATGTTAAGGAGATGCTAAAGTAATTATGGGCAAAAACACTGAAAAGTTGTCAAAAAGGTTATGAGGTATCTACAAGGAAATAAGAATTATAGGCTAACATACAAATATATTGATTATTTAAGAATGGTTAAGCATTCAAATGTTGATTTTGCTAATTGTGTAAACAATAGAAAGTCTATCACGAGATACATTTTTATGCCTATTAAAGGTGTTGTATCCTAGAGAAGCATCAAGTATACTATTATTACCTCTTATACTATGAAAGTAAAATTTATTATGTGTTATAAGACTACAACATATGCTTTACAATTGATGAATTCTATCATAGGATTACAAATCGTGAATTTTATTTCAATACCATTAAAGTTATACTATAATAATTTCGTTACAGTGTTCTTTTCAAAAATAAATAAAGGTATAAGCCGCAACAAGTATATCGATATAAAGTATTTTGTTATTAGAAATCATGTTAAAAGGCAAGCAATTCTGGTATAATATATCAATACTCAACTTAAGATTACTGATTTTATGACTAAAGGATTGTCAACTAAGTCATATAGGGATTAAGTTAAATGTATAAGACTTATTAACTCTACTTGATTTTATTTTAGATTATGTTTTTTTATGTTTTGACATTTTTGAAGATCTTTTAATCATTTGCAAATAAAATTTTATTTTATGCACAAAAAGATTATTTGCATAAAATTTATTAGAGATTTGTATAAATTGAAACATAAAGTTTTCTATTCAATAAAATATTATCTTAATAAAATGTATAATTAGAAATTTACTATCATTGTAACATATAGAAATACATGTTTTTAGAAATGTTACATAATGATCGTGATCTATGTACAGAAATTTTTAGTATACAAAATATAATTTAAATTACCTGACATAAGTAATATATGTAATGATCATTATTAAGAGTAGGATCTACTTGTAATTATGTTAGTCAAGTGGAAAAATGTTGAAATTATCTTTAAGGTGATCTACGAGATAAAAATGAAATTATTTATTTTTTAATATAATAATTAAAATAATAATTACTTAATTATAATAATAGCTAGTATAAGTTTAAACCAATTATAACTATTTATCTTAATAAAAGAGAGTTAAATAAAAATTAACAGCTAACGTAGACTCTAAACTAATCTATATAAGGAGAAGCTTGTGAATCATTAATATAAGTTCAAAAAAATATCACACTGTAAATTAGAAAGTTTAATCAATATTATAGAAAATTTTATTTTTATAGCTGCAAATCTATATCCATCAATTATTAATCAATATTACTAAAGGTCTTCGGCAATATATGTTCTAACACTTGTTACATTTCAACTAACACGTAAAAAGCATAATGCAACTTGTTTTTCTTTAACCAAAAAGCTGGAATCATACCGCTGCACTTGCTAGCGAGTAATGGAACGGTAGAGAAGCCGTTATCTCCACGCATTGAAGGTTTATGTCTAGATGAAAGCTGGCGGCAGAGCTTGCTTAACCGCGTACATTGAATTGGCATCAATCTTGCATGCAAAGTATTTCTACGGGGAAATTTCGATTTTGCTAGTTTTGGGAACTGTGCAACAACGAATAATTTAAAATCATAATAGGTCCAGGGCATATATCAATAGGAAATACTATCTATCTACTTTGTTTATATTATAAATATTAAATAAAATATTATTAAAACAAAATTTAAATACATATAGATAAGTAGTCATAATAAACTAATATAATTATATATAATTTAAAAAAATTTAATCAAAACTCTCACAAATCACTATTTTAATTAGAGTTAAATTAAGCTGAATGATTTTTTTAATTTAAAATCTTCACTAATTCTTCTACAAAATTACATCATACTTATTAATTTATTAATTTTTTTTAATTCTACAATTTGTCTAGTCCAATTTTCAAATCTAAAGTCCTTATTACTAAGATCTTCTCTTATTGGATTGTACATTTAGATTGGTTCTTTTTTGTTGAGGTAAATAACATTTTAAATATCTTTTTACATGAGAAAAACGTCAACAAATTTTTTTCTTCTACAAGCATTGAAGTAATTATTTTATTAAAAATTTGTAAATTAATTTTCTTAAAATTATAAAGATATTATCATTATTTTTTTAATAAAATAATAAAACTTAATACATGTTAATATATCCAATCAAATACTTAAATTAATTTCTACCCATCTTTTTCAAATCATTCAAATAATTTTCATACTCATTCGCATGCATAAGAAATATTTTCACTTGTCATTTTGTTGGAAAAATTGGAGGTAGACAACAAGATCTTGTCAATATCCTGTCTCACGTAAAAAGAACAGTAGACAGAAGGAAATAAAAGGCCAAAAAGTGTGGCCCTGGGTGAAAGAGACCAGAGCAAAAGTGAAAGATGCTAAATGGCAATTTACGGACACAGATAGAAAGATGGTGAGAGTCTTCCAATGTCAACAGTTGGTGTCATTGTCTAGACTGACTTCCAGTCAACCTCAATGGCCCTTATTTACAAGTAATAATATGCCAAGTTGTCAGTAGTTATTGCGGAGGCTGAGGTATAACATGCGTTCACAAAAATTACAGGACCGTTTAAGACTTATTGCAAGGGAATCACACGCTGAATAAAAAAAAAAA
>JAGSHU010000167.1:0-14470 GCA_021533255.1 Ceriops tagal | reverse complement strand
TACAAAATTGAGATGGAATTTCACCCGTAAAATTATTTTCGGAGACCGAGTACCCCTCGATTGTTGGCGGTGGTATTGGAAGTGAACCTTGCAACATGTTAGACCGGAGGCCTAGAAAGCGAAGTTGAGGCCATGTAAAAGCACTTGGAGGGTCTTCAATGCCTGTGAGGAAGTTTGCTGAAAGGTCCAAAACTTCTAGAGTGTGCTGACTGATTCATCTTAGTGTCAAGGTTTTTAATGAATTCATCTTCAATTAGATTCCAAAATGGTTCTTCCAATGTGAAGCATCAGATGTTATTATGCTGTTTTACTGCCGTACTTATTTACCGGTGCTGGAGTTTGGCAGATGGTGCATGAAATGCGAGAATTTCACCACATCTATCACGAGGCCACAGAACAGCAGATTGCCTCCCTAATCAACTCTCTCAGTGTAGCTATGAGATTTCATAAACTACAGTCTCCTCTAAATGGGATTTTCTATACTTGCATGTAGATGCTGGTGCTTGTTGGCCCCATAATGTCCAGCTAGTATTAGGAAATTGTTTTGTTTTCTTGAAATTTTGTCCTCCCTTGCACCAAAAAAAAAAAAAAACTTCAATTAGAGCTTAATAATTCTATCACGCATCACGTACAAAAGATTTTATCCATAAGTGGCATTTGACAATGTTGATGCAGTTTACAAGTTTTTAGATGTTGATAGGACAAGTATGCGTTAACCCAATCTATTTTTCATCTTTCAAAATACCCTCATGGTTTTTCTTTTCCCTTTTATTCTATTGACTTGTTGGCTTTAGCATCTTTTTATATGTTCATAAGTTATGGTTTTTGTTTACTTTTGATGGACTTTTTTTATTTAATGCAAAATTCGAGTATTGAGTGTGTGTGGGGGAGGGGTTCATTTGCAATTGTTGTGCACATTCCTTCGCAATGGCAACGACTCTCACCACAGCTTTGTGAAAAGTTTTATGAAAGGTTTCTTCAGATGTGCAGCAGACCCTTTACCACCAAAAAGGAAAAACACATAAATGTACGCATCTTCTTCTTTCGTTCATCGCGAAGTCTGGTTTTGTTGTAGCCGAACTTTGATTTTGATTTGAACATGATGGAACAGGGGTATTCAAGAAAATGGAAAACTTTTGTTATTAATTCAACTGGTTATGAGTTAATTTTTTTTGTTTCGTTTTGGTTTCTAGTGTTAAAATAACTGTGAATATTTACACTTTTACCTTTTATGGTAGAGGTAACATCTATAAATAAAGGCCATATTATGTTCATCATTAACAAGTTAATGGTCTTGCAGCTTATAGCTGTAAACAAGATTAGCTTGTGTCAATTTGATACTTAAATTCAAATTAATTTGATAGTGGTGCTTTGAAAAATTTAAAATCATAATTGATCAAAATAAAATATAAATAAATAAATTAAATCGTCGGTAATTGTGGATCAAATATGAATAATAAGTGTTTTTGGGCTTCCTTTTCTTGTAATCATTGGCTTTCGAGATCTAAGTGAGAAGTAGTACATTTGACTTTTTCATATGGAGATATCTGTGGCATGGGTGGCTAGCTGCCTATGTGAAATATGATGTGAAAATGCTCCACCTTCAAGATAGAGAAAATGAGAATGTCATAAAATATTTTTGCTTGCAGCATTTGAGTCAATCTTGCAAACAATAAATTATTTGAGACATGTAATTGAGTTACATTAGCTTTAATAGAATATTTTGATGTTCTTTAATATTAAAAATAAAAATATCACTTTTATTTGTTTGTTTATATTTAATTCAACTTTTTAAATGTAATAATTTATACTTCATATAATTATTTTATAATAAATTTAGTACATTATTAATTGATATTAATACAATTTGTTGAAATGCACACATAATATAACTACATATAAAAATTTAACAAATAAAGTGATACATGTTATTTAATTTAAAATTAATAAAAATAACTAAATAAGAAAAATTTTGAAGTATTATTATTTTTTTCATATTTCTTTTCCTCTTCTTTCCTTCTCTCTCTTCTTCTAAGGCCTCTCTTCTTTAAATCTAAATGATGAAATCAAAAACACCTCTTCAGATATTTAATTTGATTTCAGACAAATTTATGTTCTTATAAGAGATTAAGAATTTTTTGATACTATAAAACACAACAAAAAAAATTTTAAAAGATTATTCTTGAAATTTATATGGAATTACATTTAGTCTAATACAATTCAAATTTGTACTAGTATTAAATAAGACAATAGCATTAAACTTGAAATTATTTAAACAAACAAGGGTTATTTTGATAAGTCGTTTTCAAGAGGTTACTTGTTATAAGACAAAAAAATATCTTAAGGGAGTTTCTCAAGGTTTTATGATTATTGTGGGTCGGGCTCAAGTTTTTTTTCTAGTTCATCATAATTTGCTTCATTTTTAAGGTATTTGACACAAAGAAATGAGATGATTTGATGGTTTGTTTGTTATTGGGATTTTAATTCTCTTAATTTTGTTTTAAGGATTTCAATTTGAAGATCTTGAATGATTAAAGTGACTTTTTTAATACTTTGTTTTGAAAGAATAATAGTATATCATAAAGAAGTTCGAAAGTTAAGGGTATACAGTTGATTTGGAAGTTTCAAAAATTTGTTGATATAATCTCTTTGTATATTTAGGTCTTGAATGTGACTTTCTACCCCTAATCATTAAGATGAACATTACTAACAAAACTACTACTTTTATTCAAGTGCAAAATTTTAAAATAAAAATTTCATTTGTTCTTGTCAATAATATATCATATTGTTATCTTAGGAACTTCATTCATAAATTTAATTACTCCTCGTATTATCGATTATGATGTTATTTATTTTAAAACAAAAGTATAAAAATTATTTTTCCCATTCATGGAAAAACTAAAAACCAAAAATCTCAATCTTTATTTTTAAAGTTTCAAATCTCAACAAAATTTAAAATTTTCATTATGAGTAAAATTGACCGATTGACCATAAGTTAGTTGGTCATATGAAATGAGATTTTTAAAAGTAATTTTGATTGTAAAATTATTTTGAAAAGATTTAGTTTTGAAAGTTTGTAAATTTGATCCTTTTAAATCCAAGAAATTTCTCAATTATCAATCCTGTTATTAAAGTCTTCTAAAGTTATTTCTTCAATATAAATCCTAGTAAGGTTTGATTGAAAAAAGGAATAGGAGTTAGTTTTACATAAAATGGGATTCATGTGTATAGTCTAAGTTATACTAGTTCTTATAGTTTAATAGGTTGTTCATGGATATATGGTTCCCTAAGACAAAATGGGACAAGAACCAAATAACTTAAGTCTAAAGGTCTTAGAACAATATAAATGAACAATAAATATGTACAATAACCATACAACATTGGCTTTGATACCAAAATTAAACACTAAATAGTCAAAATAACAAAATACATCTAAAAATTAAACATTACACAAAAATAGAAAAAGATAGAATAAATTATTAAATTATTTTACAAAAGTATAATATAGGAAATTAGTATATCAGAGGTCATTTAGGTGCTATAACTTTGAAAAGCAATTACTTGTTTCTAGCCGATATATTATACTAGTTTTGAATATAAAGTATAATAATGTATGATAGAAAACTTACAAGCATTTTGAAAATTGGGGAGAAGAAATTCACATTGGATTTACATATTGAGGAAAGGGAAATATTTTATAAGTATTTTATGGAGAAATCTATATGGGATTGTTAATTAGATTAATGCCTCCTTAAAGAAATAAAGTCTCTATTTATAGACTTAAAGGGAGTCTGCTAGAGTTCAAACTTTAAGCTTGTTAAAGTTCACCTAAAGTTGTTTTATTGCTTTGTGGAATTGGTAGTCACAAGCATTTATCTACATTAAAAGTTATTTTGTTGTTTGACAGAGCTAGTAGTCACAAGCATCTGTTTACATTGCAAGTTGTTTTGCAAAGTTGGCAATCACGAACATCTGTTTACACAAAAAGTTATTTTTTTTTTGTTTTATAAAGCATTTTTTTATTGGATGGAAGGGAAAATGTCAAAATAATAATCCTCATTTTCTTCTAAACCAATTGGTGGGTTTTTGAACTAAAGGATTTTAGGAAGTTGGGGGAGGCTTTGGGCTTATTTAGATATGGGCCAAAGATGATTGGGTTTGTAATAAATGTTTTATAATTATAAAATATTCTTTTTCAGTTTGAGCCCTTGTTAACATAACACTGGTATGTGATTTTTGAACTAAAAAGACCGTGTTTGTGGGTTTAATATTTAATGGGTTTTAGAAATAAGGTTGAATTTTATTTAACTATGCTTGTATTTTTAATTTAGATAAGGCCTCTAGAATTTGAAGGAGTCCCACTACTTGACTTTAAATCTTTTGATGATAATTTGGGTATTTTCTTGAATTCGATATTTAAAATTCCAAATCATCATCCAAGATATAAAGAATTTTATATGAAAAAAAAGAATAAGGGGAAAAATCCTTTTTTGATATATATGGTGTGATATTCTATTTTAATTAGACTATATCCTTTTTTGACTTGAGGAAGAAAAATATCTTCAGTGGATCCAAGATAAGTTCACTATTGTTTGAACTAATTTAGTGTTTAGGAATAATCATTTTATGGTTGAAGTAGATTAACTATAAATGATTACCCTTTTGGTTCTAAAATTTGGAGGAAAAGTCTTTGATTTTGCAAGTTCTTGTCCCCATTGATAAGGATTTAGAAATGTTTTAATACGGCAAGTCAAGTATGCAATCCTTATGAGTTTTATCAATATAGAAATGTTTGAATTTGGTGGACTTTATTATTTGAAGGATTACCATATAATAGAATTAGGATTTTGGGATATATGTTGGTTTATAATACCATTTAGTGGGGAAGGATTTGGAAACAATTATGGTAGAATCTGGGTCATAGAAACCATATTCTACAAATAGAACATTTTGGAAATTTGTTTTTTCAAAATATTTTGAAAAAGGTTTTGGAATGTGTGGTTATGTTAAAATAACTTAAGAGAAATTATTTTAAAAAATGTTTTATAAAGCATTTTGAGACAAAGATTGGGATGAAAATTTTGTTTCTTTTTGTAAATTAAAGAATTGAGGGATTTTATCTTTTAGTGCTCTTTTTGCTTTCTTGAAAATAGTTAAAGGATCTTAAGTATTAAAAAGGACCTTAATCCATATTTTGATTTTTAGTTACTTTGAGACAGATTTGGCTATTTCTTACTCCAATTGTGCTATCCATTATTGAATTTTGAGTTCTTTTTCTTTATGTTCCTTAAGCAAGTTAGTTTAAGTTTTTATAGGTTTGGTATAAGTGATTTGGATTAGAGTAGTAGATTGCGGTTCTGGACTTTCTTCCTTTGAGGTCTAAAAAGGGGCTTTTCCTTTATCTTTAGATTTTCATGACATGTTATGGTCTATTTTAAAAGAATTCTCTGATCAGAAAATTTAGTATGGAATTATTTTCCCCTTTGATATACTCAATATCAAATTAAAAATTGATAAAATAGCTTTCCATCGAGTAAAAATATAATTTAAAGCTATATTTTGAACATCGTTTTATAGAACTTCTTTTACAGACTTGTAATCAATGTATAGAATAAATTTTTTATTTAATAAACACTTATAAAATATTTCCTTTTCCTTAGTGTGTAAACCTAGTGTGAGTTTCAAATTCCTGAGCTAAATCAAATAGATTGGCTCGTACCTAAATTTAGATTCATAACTTCAAACTTAGATATTTAAAATAAACTCGATACCATAATCTAATATAAATTCAATATCTCTTCCATCTACGAATGAAATCTTGATTTCTTCCTAAATACTTGTAAAATATTCTCCTTCCCTTAGTGTAAAAACCTAATGTGAATTTCTTCTTCCAGTTTTTAACACTCTTTTGTAAGTTTTCTATCCTATACTATTATATTTTATATTCATAACCAATATAGTGTATTAGTTAGAAACTAGTAATGCTCTTTAAAGCCATAGTGCACCATAGTGCTTGTGATATAACAATGTCTTATATTATACTTTTGTAAAATAATTTAATAATTTATTATATGTTTTACTTTGTGTTTTTATGTTTTTATGTAATGTTTAATTTTTAGTTGTATTTTGTTATGAAGTTCCCATTAAGGAGCCTAAGATATGGGAGTATTGGAAAAGGGACACAAATCTAATTAAAGGACTGAATTTTTTTTAAGTCTATTATGAAGTAATTTGTATATTCTATTAATATTTGGAATAAAGTTTAGGATGTAATTAAGGCTACCTAGAAACCTTTGATGTTTTATTTTATCCCAAGATTTTATCAGGTTTCAACAAACATTAGGGGTTTCTCTATTAGAGTGATTGTTCAAAAAATTGATAAAATAGCTTGCCATCGAGCAAAAAAATGTTTTGAAACTATATTTTGAATAAGTTTTTGTAAAATTTCTTTTGCAAATTTGTAATTCATGTGTAAAAAAAAATTAGTTTAAGAAATCACTTTGAAATTTTGTAATACATAAACTATGAAAAAGAATTTCCTTTTTTATTATGAAATAATTCTTTTGAGAATCACTTGGTGCGCAGAAGTGAATTAAACAATTTTTTTTTTTTCCATTGGAAACCTGCTTAAGAATACTTGCATATTCTAGGTTAAAAGCACCAGTTTCAACTATTTTTAGAAGGAAAGGGTTTGTAATACATAAATAAGGAATGATTTTAACTAGTGATTTAATTTATTGAACTAGGGCAGTATGCTAAGGAGTTTAAAGGATTAGATTTTTCTTAACCCTATCATGGAATGGTTTAGATATTCTATTGATGTTTGAAATGAAGTTTAAGACATAATTAAGGCTACTTAGAAGTCTTTATAGTTATGTTTTATCCAAGATTTTATTAAGAAACAACAAAGGATCTTTCTATAAGAGTGACTATTCTTTAGAAGATATAATGGTCAAGGAATTTGATTCTAGTTTGGAATAAAGAAATTTTTGGTTATGATATTACAAGGCCATTTTGTTTGATAATTGACATGTTTTTTTGCAAATGTTTCAAGTGTTGATCATATTTATTGTTTGCTTATACTTTTTTAAGACCTTTGGCCTTAAGTCATTTAGATCTTGTCTCATTTTGTCTTAGGGAACCATATATCCATCGATAACCTCTTAGACTATAAGAACCAATATAACCTAGTCTATACACATGAATCTCATTCTATGGAAAATTATCTCTTGTTCCTTTTGTTAATTAGACCTTATTAGAATTCATACTGAAGAAATAACTTTAAAAAACTTTAATAAAGGGATCAATGACTAGTAAATTCCTAAGGTTTAAAAGAATCAAATTTACAAATTTTTAAAACTAAAATTTTTCAAAACCAAATTTACAATCAAAACAAAAGAAAGAGATATTTAAATTTCAAAATCTTTTGAAACTATTCAGCTTCTTTATCAAAAGTCCTTACGACATCATGAGAAAAATGATATAAATACATTCAAATAAGACTTGTTCAAGTAAGAATAAAACCCCTTACAAAAAAGGTTTTAATACGTTTATACTTACAGTTTTTAGAGATGCAAAATTTACAAATTTTCAAGATTTATTACTTAGTATTATAAAGTATAGTCTTTATAGTTAACTTATTTCTTTTACATATTATTCAAATTTTACAATTTCCCAACATAACAAGAACATTTTGAAAGTTTAGTTTTACAAATAAAAAACTCGTAATTACAAAATGCTAGAAGAATCAATTTTTATAATTTTAATTTTCAAATCATTGCAAACTTAGGATTTCTGCATCACATTAAAACATAGATTTCAATCCAAAAAAAGAGAAACTTTTTTACTTTAAATTGATATTTCAAAATCACATTCTATCATTCCAAAAGCTATTTAATGGAAAAATATTACTTTTTCAAAATAATGGATCCTAAAAGGAATTGCACCCCCCTCAATTTAAGCCATAAACTAAACCAAATACAAAAATGTCCAAATCAAACAACACCTAAATTGAAAGGTTGTTCTTACTTTTAATAGAAATTCAAATGTTCACCAATTTTCAGAAATAGTCTTTATATCATCTAGTATTGGCTTGAAACCCTAATTTTAAATTCTTTTTATCATCAATATACCTTATAAAGAGAAAGCCTTACCTTTACCCCATAAGTTTTCTACCTTTGACCTTCCTTACTCATCTTTATAAAGTGTAGACTACATACAACTATTCCACATTTAATTTATATAAATCAATTCCCCCTTGCTTCACCAACCATTCCTGAAAACATTTCAAATGAACTTCATGTTTTTAAAAAAAGATTTTTCAAGTTGATTAAAAACATTTACATAATGATTTCTAGGCAAAACATAACATTAAAAAAAAAGAATGGTTTTTCAAAATTTTTTTACAAACTCAAGTTTAAATGCAAACTTAATTTTATAATTTTATTTTCCAACAAAAGGCATATATTTTATTTTTTGATTGGTTTGAAATGTATGCTTTCCAAAATGATATTTCATACCTTTTCCTTAAAAAAAAAAAACTACAAGCCCTGTTACTTCAACAAATAAAACTAAAGAATGGATTATTATTGATGACGAATAATTGAGGCAAAACATCCTTTTTTTTAAGGCAATTAAAGTTTAAACATTAATAGGCTACAATTGATTTATCATTAAAACAATTTTACAAATGCCTATTTGCATACCATAAGAACTTAATTATCTATAGTAAAAAACCAACTACAAAAAACTAAAGTTAGAATTACAAATCTTTTAAGACCTTTAAAGATAACTTATTTAGCCATTAAAAATCCTATTTTTAAACCTTTTCAAAAATACAAACTCATTAAAAAGACTCATTAAGCTTTAAAAGTCCAACTTCTAAGCATTATGTCACCAACATCCAAAACTATTCATAACCTAAACCAAAATTCTCAAGATGAGACTTCCCAACTAGAAACCCTAAGTTAGATTGAATAGGCCCAAACCCATTTATGAACTCATAGCTCTAAACTTAGATATTCAAAATATACCCAATACCCTAGTTTAATATAGATTCAATACCTCTTCCATTTATAAATGGAATCTTGATGGCATGTTTGAATACAACATTCCTAGCCTTCTATAACAAATGACCATGGTTGATAATGTCTATAAAACCTAAAACCAAATGTTTAATAAAATTATATTAGGCATGATTCTTCAGTCAACTTAAAGCATAGTAGGATTATCATTTCATAAAAAAAACTTAAAATTCTTCAATCCATCAAAACTACTGAAGATCAGGTACCAATTCTTTACGTTTTATTAGTGATCTAACACAGTGGATGAGTTCAAAACAGACCATGGATAGGTTCAAAACCTCTAATTTCAATCAAAATTACTTTATAAAATCTCATTCCATATGACCAATAACTTATGTTCAATTAGTCAATTTTACTAAAAAAAAAAAAAGGTTTTAAAATTTGACAAGATTTGAAAGTCCAAATACACCTTAAATGGGAATTTAAACAATCCTATTTTAAGGCTGAAACTCTTTGTCAACAATTTGATTTTGATTTATCAAAAATAAAATCATTTACAAAACCCAAGCCTAAACATTTTCAAAAACCCAAAAGATTTTCAAAACCAATTCAACTGTTTTATTAAAAGCCTAAAAGATTTCAGAAAAAAAGAAAGAAAGAAAGAAAACCTCCTAACCACCCCAAAGGGCTTAATTACCTACCTCCTAACACAAATCCTAACACAAACACATGCACGGACACGATGACAAGAAGAAGGTTGACAACAACGATGTTAAAACTAGAACAAAATGGATCATCAGCCTTGGCATTGGAGAGCGGCCTTGATTTTTTGGACGGTGCAGGAGATGAGGTTGTTAACCGTCTCCACAGATTCTACCGTGAGCTTGGCCGTAGGGAGACTATTTACCAGGATTTGAAACGCCACCGTAAGGAGCGACCCGCCCACTCGGTGTGGGCCACCACAAGCGGCAGCAACTCCTCTTCCGGCCTTGTGAACACCAGCTGGGTCGATGGAGGTTGGAGAAACCCGTGAGTCAGCGCCGTCTGGCAAGCGCCACGTAGGCGGAGTCTCCCCCATTCATCACCACGTGGATGGCAGGAATGTCAACAGGCGCGTACACAACAAGGGACCCCGCCGCGTCTGTGCGTGTCTCCTGCAGTATCAGCATGCTACTCTGGTTCGCGCTCATAGGCTGCACTCCACAAAAACCCAATTCCAATTTTTTAATCACATCCAACCCCCAAAAAAAAAAAAAAAAAAAAAACTCCAAACTATGCATATTTGATAATATCCTATATGTGTTCAACCAGCTGACTACCATAATATATATATAGATGACATCATCTTTGGAGGGGATCACTTTGAGCTATGCTAAGATTTTGTACAGAAAATGAGTGAAAAATTTGAGATGTCATTGATTGTACAAATGACTTACTTTCTTAGATTACAGATAAAATAGTATAAAGAAGGTATTTTTATTTGTCAGACAAAATATGCCAAAAAGATGCTAAAAAAGTTTGGCATGGAGGATAGCAGACCTATCAGTACCCTTATGTAAGTGGACTACAAGTTAACAAAAGATCAGGAAGGAAGGATTACATGCCCTACAGCATACAAGAAGATGATAGGGAGCCTTCTGTACCTTATAGCATCAAGGTCTAATCTTATGCAAGCTATATGTATTGCTAGCAAATTCCAAACTGATCCTAAGGAATCTCGTGTATTGGCAGTGAAAAGAATCCTATGATACCTCAAAGGGACACTGGAAATGGGTTTGTGGTATCCGGCCATAGATTCTGTAAAACTACGAGCATACACTGATGCAGACTGGGCATGAAGTACAGATGACAAAAAATCAACTAGTGGCTGCAGCTTCTACTTGGGTTCAAAGTGTGTTGCATAATTAAATAGAAAGCAAAATAGTGTTGCTTTGAGCACAACTGAGGCTAAGTATATGTATGGCTGCTTGTGCAGCATGTACACAGGTGATATGGATGCAAAGACAATTGACAGATTTGGGTGTCGAAGTGAAGTTACCAGTAAGTGTACTTTATGTTAATCAAAGTGCAATTGATCTCAACAAGAATCCAGTTCAACATTCTAGGAGCAAGCATATTGACATCCGGTATCATTTTATCAAGGATCAAGTGGAACAAAGCACAATTTAGTTGGAGTATGTTAGCACTAAAAATCAAATTTCAGATATTCTAACTAAATCTCTGTCCATATAGCTATTTGAAAAATACAAAATGAGTCTGTCTATGCAAATGCCCCCTCAAGTCTAAAGCTCAAGTGAATCTTCCATCTCTACTTTGTGGTTTCTTTTTTATTTGTAATTGGTTGGCAAAGGGAGAGAGAAGCAACAGTGCAGAGGAGCTGTTAAGGAAGGGGGAGTGCATATTTAGGGGGAGTTGTAATCCATCTACTTCTAGATTATTACTTTAAGAAGATTATGAAGGAATGCTACATAATGGCTTTTGTTGTGAGTATTGCCAACAATTACAAAGGGGGAGATTGTTGTTCCCACAACCTTGTATGAGTTGTAATTGTTGTCAACCAAATTTAAGTGTGCAAGCAAAAGTGGCTCATAACCTTGTACAGGATAAGACTAGCATGTCAAATAACCTTGTAAAGTGATCTCCTTGAAGTGAACTTGTAGAGGGAGTGTATCATTACTTAAGTCTTAGTGTGACAGTGTGATAAGGTGGAACTGTTCATGGGCAATCCTGGTCGTTCATTTAAGCAGTCAAGGAATGGGATTTCAATAGAAAGAAAAGAGCAAGAAAAATAAATTAAGAAGAAGGATAATGCTGAATTTTGAATGGAACAGTAATATGAAGCCACATGGAGGGCCAAGAAAGGAAATCCACCATAGCTACAATAAGCCTTACTAGAGCTTTCATAGAAGGGAGTATATAAACGAAGACTTATTTCTTATAGGAGAGCCATCATAAGATAGCGAGACCTGGAGAACGGGAGATATGAGAGCAGAACAAACCTAGAAACCGTGAAACACGTGAAAGTAGACCAAAAAGAGAGGACGTGAGACCTGGAGAAGGTGAGACGTTAGAGCAAACCAGACCATGAAACCAAAACAGTGAGACTAGGTGAGACTTGGAGACATGAAACCAGGTGAGGCCAAACCAGAACGGTGAGACCAAGTGAGACCTGGAGACATGAGACCAGGTGAGACCTGGAAACGTGAGACTAGACCAGAATGGTGAAATGGTGTGACCAGACCTGGACACCGTGAGACCAGAGACAGTGAGACAATGAGACTAGGAAACGAGTGAGATGTGAGACTAGAGATGGTGAGATAGTGAGACCAGGAAACAGGTGAGAAGTGAGACCAAGTAAGACCGAACCAGAGAAGACGTGAGACTTGGAGAAGGTGAGACGTGAGACCAGACTAGGTGAGATGTGAGACCAAACCAAGGGAGATGGTGAGACCAGGAGACGGGTAAGATAGTGAGACAATGAGACCAGGAGTTATATGAGACAACCAAGAGAAGAAGTTCGGTGAAGCATTTGAGAGAACTCAACGTATTTTCAGATTTCTTCAAGAGATGTTAGAGAGTGTTTTGGTGATCTTCCAAGCGATAGTGAAGCAACTTATTCAAATCAAACAGAGGCAAGACAAGCTAGAAGAAGGGTAGACACAGTAGGTAACACTTTTTGTATTGTACTTGCTTTCTATTTGCAATAGTGAAAGGATCAAAAGATTAAGACATCTATTGTAACTACATTGCAATCGTAAGAAATACCACATTGGTATTCTCAAGCATAGTGGATTGTCTTGGTAGAGGAAGAAACTCTACTACCATAGAGTACGTCACATTGACGAAACCACGTAAATCTCTTGTGTCCTTACTTTGAATTTACATTCTGTGTTTTTAGTTGAGTTGTGAACACAGCTAAAGAATCATCAAACTCATAACCTAAAGAAGACCTAATCAAGAATAGCCAATCGGTTTAATAGGCAAGGTGTTTGAAAGGTAACTTTAGGGACTATTGTGATTAATAGGTAACAATAGATCTACCTTAGTTGAATCTAAGAAAGAGTTCGCTTTTGAGAAGAGTTTAAAGTTGTTCACATACCTGTATATTGACGAGAGCTAAAGTATTAAAGAAGTAGAATACTTTGACTCAAATTATCAGAGTTTTTTTTAAGAGGTGTAATACTGATTCACCCCCCCCTATCAGTATCATAGATTTGTAGATCTTAGGGTGAAATTGGGAACTTCACATTGACTTGGAGGCAAAGGGAAAGTTAGAGAGTTATTTTATTCTCCTAAAAACATACATAAAATAAAATGGTTTTTTTTTATGACCTTTTCACAAAAGAAGAAAGATTTATGGTTTAAAAGACATTAGTATATGGTTAAACAATTAAGACCATTTGATGCATTTACTTTTTTTGAAAAGGTTTTATAAGCTTTACAAAAGAAGGTTTCCTAATTTTGAGGATGAAAAGGAATGCCTATCAAAACTATCCCACAAAAATAGGAAAAAGGGTGACCCTCCTATACTTAATTTAACAATTAAACTCGTGGAATGAGAGGTTACAACCATCTTATACAAATTAGAAACAAATAAATTAAAATCAAACATTAGTGCTATCATATGATAAGGAAACTACATAAATTTATGCCTCTAGTCAATTGGGAAACAATTGACTAAAGTTGAAGAAAAAAATTAAAGAAGCAATTTAAAAGGTTAATATTATGAAGCCTCTAGTTAAACTAGAAATTGAAAAAAGAGTTTGATTTAAATCCATATCATCTAAAAAATACACTATAAAATGACTAATGAAAAGGCTGATAAGACTAAATTATTGGAAGAAATTGTCACAAAGCTCAATGTCTTATGATTAATGGCTAAAGGAGGTATTATAATAGAAAAAGGAAAGTAGATTGAGGATTAGATTGATGATCAATTTGGGTCTAACATTGATATAAAGAAACTATAGGAAATGTTCTTATCAAAATAAGGAAGTAAAACCTTTAGAAAAAAAGAACCTTATCAAGTTGATAAAATGACTTGTAAGAAAGTACCTACAAAATTATATTACCCTAATTTCTAGTTCAATAGAGCAAGTTTGGGATGCTTGGTTAGGACTAAGATAGGGATGCAGATTGAAGGAAATCTAGCAAATGGGCTTCTTTAAAATCATATGGTCCATATGACTAGTTAGGAATGAATGTATATTTGTCAACAAACCCTTCATAATTGACAAATTATATGACTTGATTTATGTCCAAATGTGGTGGTGGTCAAAGGCAAGCTGGCCCAACATTCATTTTACAATTAAGGATTTTTTTTGCTCAATCTTCATGTTGTTTACATACCAAAGAAGAGGCTTACATGCCCCAAAAGTCTTAAATGGGTGGAACCTCCAAGTGGCATGGTGAAATTCAATATAAATGCAACTATAACTAGGTCATTG
>JAGSHU010000166.1:0-14552 GCA_021533255.1 Ceriops tagal | reverse complement strand
ACCTATAAAATTTAACTATTTAATTAAAAAATTATTTTTATATTTAATTTTTTAAAAAATATTTTGTTAATAATTTAATTTATTTTTTTTATTTTTATAAATTTTGTTCAATTTCTTATATATTAAACTAAAATATTTTTCAAACATCTGTATTATTATAATTTAAAAATATATAAAATGTTAGTGACCCAACCTAATTTATGTTACTTGTATTATTAAATTCAAGTAAATTTTTTTACAAAAATAAATACTAATGTTATTATGGGTGATAGAACATTAACACCAATTTTAATAGGTTTAAAATTGTCCATTATGTTTTTTTATATATTTTTTTTGCCTCTTACTTTTTCAGTAGCTCAATGAAAGTTTAAGATTTGTAACATGTTCAAATCCTGGTTCAAGGAAGATCATGGTATAAGTTAAGAAAGAGAAGTTTTACAACTTCACTACGGAGAACGAGGTCATAGATCCTTCAACTTGTTCAATTTATTTTTGATAGCCACGGGATTCCTGCTCTAAGGTGAGTAATTTTTCCTAAAGATGTACATTTCCTTTTGTTTTACACGTTCTTGCTATACCAGTTAAATCTGAGAAATGGACATACAGGAATTTGTGGTTTTAACTTACAGTTTGTTCCCAATTGTTCTGCCTCATGCAGTGTGGCTTGAGTCAAGGTGTCTTAATGTTTTCACTAACTCGTATAGCGCCTGTGACATTTCTTTTTATGTCAATTGTACACACGTTTTGGTCCACTTGTTAGAGCATGCAATCTGGATTATCCAATATGTTATTCTTTTGATCTTTGGTTTTTATTATAGATAATACTGCTCTAGTTAATTGATATCAATCTCTTTAGAAGGACAACTGGTCCAACTAGACAATCAACTAGAGGAGGATGGTGAGAGGACGGAAGTAGTCATAAGAACTTCTAGTTAAGCATAAAATCTTGCACACAAAATTGAAGAAGTACATTCCCATGAAAGATTTATGAACATCAGAAAATCTGAATAAAGATTTCACATATGCTCTCGTCCAAAACAAAAAAAACAAAGAGCCAAAATGATTGTACATTTGCTTTTCTTAAAAAATTTGGAGGAATTTATTTCTATTCTGTTCAATTTAGGAAGAACAATGCTGCAGTAGATCGAATATTTGAAAAATACTGCCCTGTACCTTTTTCCAGTAATCATTTGCAAGTTTGCTCTAGTGTTTGTATTTATTTGCCAATAACAACAGATCTTAATGATCCTCGCTACATTTTGCGTTGCTTGTAGTTTTAATTTCTTTTATGTTACATATGCATTTTTTTAAGGAATTTTTAGGTGGACAGGACGGTCTGCTGACAAAGTCAGTCAAGAAGTTCCATGGGAAGAATTGGAAGTCAAGAAGGTGCAAAGTTCTCTTGCTCTTGACAGTTGGGACAAGAACCTCACTTAACACGGCAGTTGACGGTATGTGACAAGCACAACCATCCTTGCTGATTCTCTTCTATGTTTTCATATCCAATTAATACATTTTGAGAAGTTTAAGATAAAACATTATGTTTTCTAGTAAAGAATATTTTTTGACCGATTTTATGATAACTTTGGAACTCCCTTGTTGCACTTGTATTCAATTTGGACGATATGTAATGCTACATATTCTATTTAATTAAATCATAAGATTTATTTTTTATTTTGTGATTATTATAAATTAAATGTAACGATTAACTTCTCCTTTTGTAAGCAATTTTTAAAATATAAAATGAGTTGGATTGAATTTTAGATCAATATTATTTATTTTGTTGAAAATATTTAATTCTAACACATAATGATATTTTTTTAGAATATGAGAAATTCAATGAAATTCTTGAATTCTGAAAATTGTAAGCAACATAATTATTTGAATAAAATTAGATTTTACAAAGTTTTCCATTCAAAACAATTGTTAGAAAAATTAAACACACTGTTTTCTAGAGATATAATTTCTCTTTTATATATATATATATATATATAGAGAAAAATCTATTTGTAAGATAAGAAAAAAAGTAGGTAAAAGTGAAAAAGAGAAACTTGGGTAAAAAGGATATATTTTTATTTGGTAACAAATGAAAAAATGGATAGGAATAATGATATTAATTGTGACGTTGATGAAAATTTAGTGATATATGTTAAGATAAGAAAAAAAATGCATAAAAGTAAAAAGAGAAACTTAAGGAAAAAGGATATATATCATTGTTTGGCAATGAATAAAAAAAGATAGGAATAATGATAATAATTGTGACGTTGATAAGAATTTAGCAATATATAGTAAGATAAGAAAAAGGCGGGTAAAGACATAAAAAGAGAAACTTGAGTAAAAAGTATATATATTTGTTTGGTAACAAATAAAAAAAAGATAGGAATAATGATATTAAATGTGGCCTTAATGAAGATTTAGTAGCATATAAAAAGAAGTTCTCACATATTAAATTTAGCAAATAAAAATTTTTCACTTATATATTTTTTGGAAATCGCTGAGTTAAAAACAAAAATCCTTATTGTAATCAAAACCACAGAAGACAATGTTCCTATCCTTGACTTGCTAGGAAACACAATCAAAGATACAGTAACTTTTCTCATACTTACAATCTCATTTCATTTCATTAGAAACCCTTTTCACATCAAAGACAAATGTTGAATTACTCAGCAATCTTAAATTCAAAAAATTCTCTAAGTTTCAAAACTACAAAACCACTTTTCTTACCAAAATTATGCCTAGAGATGATTCTAACTAACCTTTCTAAAAAGAAAAAGTTTTGGCAAGACTTCCTACTTTTTTAGGAGAAAAAGTTAGAAACACTTTGAAAAATGCCTTTTGAAATCCTATTCTGTATTTCAATCTACTTATGGACAGTTAGTACGCTATACACAAAAGGAAGGATTTAAGATATGTCAAAACTTGAAACTCCAAAAACACTTGAAATGGGAACTCAAGCAATCTTGTTTTGAGGGAGGTATGTTTTATCAACAATTTGTTTAGGGTTTCCTAAGTTTTCTGAATCTTTAAGATCCAAAAAGAAGTCTTATTCCAAATCTTTCAAAACTTTTACAAAACCAAACAAATTTCCTTTTTACTCCAAACCAAGGAAAACCCCATAACAAAAAAAACTCTCTTTTTCTAGAAGCTTGAAAGATATCACTTGCTATCGATGTGGGAAAAAAGGTCATATTGCAAAATATTGTAGAATTTACAAAAAAAACTCCAGGAATTAAACCTGGAAGAGGAAACAATTCCAAAAATCCAAAACCTATTTATTACTGACTTTGAATCTAAACTTACAAGTTGCACAAATGAGAAATCAAAACAAATAGATAAACTTTAGATATCTTTATCAGAAGTTGAGACAGATCCAAAACAAATAAATATGCTTACTAAAGATCAAGAGTTACTGATTCTACTTTACAAAAGAAATACCTCGAAGAAATTTATGAAAACCCTTCAAAACCAATCCAAAACACTTGAACACCCAAACTTGGTAAGGTTCCTTATAATTTGACTGAAATTCTTTAAAAAAAAAATCAAAATCCTTTAATCTAACTCTTCAAGACCTTTTAAAAGAAATCAAAACTATCAAAATTGAGCACAAAGAAAACCAAAAAAGGGTAGAGGAAGCCATACAATTTCTTTTCTTAAAATGTTATGAAATCTTTGAACCTGAAAAACAAGAAAAACCAAAGGAATCCTAAAACATTGAAAACATAGAAAAAATTCTAGAAGATTTTTTATTTGCTCTTGAGCAGGTAACTTCTTGAAAATACTTGATAAAAATTTCTCTTATTTTTTTCTGATGATTGTAAAATTAACACTATTACTCTTTTTGACACTGGTGCAAATTTAAATTGTATTAAATAAAGCATAGTGCAAAATGGTTTCAAGAAAAAACAAATGAAAAATTGTCTGCTACAATTAATTCCAAAATGGTAATTTCTAGTAAAACTACTACTTTTGTTGATGAAGTTCCCGACTTCTCCCTAGGATTTACTAGTTTGTGATACTGAGAGGGGGGTGAATCAGTATCACCACAATTTGCAATTCGCAGGTAAGTGAACAACTTCAACCTCTTCTTAAAAGCGAACTCTTTCTCAGACTTCACTAAGGTAGATCTATTGCTACCTACTAATCACAATAGTCTTCAAAGTCGCCTTTCAGACACCTTACCTAATAGACAATAGGGATGTTCTTGTTTAGGTTTTCGTTAGGTTATGGGTTGGCTGATACTTTAGTTGCGTTCACAACTCAATTCAAAACATAGAACGTAAAGCAAATTAAGGACACACGAGATTTACGTGGTTCCGTCAACGTGACGTACATCAACGGTGGTAGGGACTCTCCCTTACCGAAACTATCCACTATACTTATGAATACAGGTTACAATGGATGTCTTTAATTCTTTGCTCCTTTCACTATTGCAATTACTAAGCAAGTACAATACAAAGAGTGTCACTTACTGTGTCTACCCTTCTTCTAGCTTGTCTTGCCTCTATTGAATTGAAAGGCTGCTCCACTGCTGCTTAGAAGTTCACCGCAACGCTCTCTAACCTCTCTTGAAGAAGTCTAGAAATACGTTGAGTTCAATGCTTCGTCAAATTCCTTCTCTACGTTGTCTCACACAATTCCTGCTTTCTCTGTCTTACGATCTCACCTGTCTCCTTGTCTCACGATCTCAGTGTCTCACGGTTCGCCTGTCCATTTCTCTCTCTCTTGCTGTCCAGCTAGATTTCTCTCTCTTATCGTCCAGCCGGATTTCTCTCTACCGGTGGTTTTTATTTTTTCGTCCAGCCTCTGTTCTGCCGTGTACCCCTCTTGGTTGGCCGAATCATATTTTCTCCCTTTACTGTCGGTCACTGTTCATCGATCGTCGGGTTTCTCTCTCTTCCGCTGTTGGTGAGTTTCTCTTTGTCCATTTCACGGTTCTCTCCTTGCCGTGTTGTTCGTTTGTCTCACGCCGTCGCAGATCTGTTATCTACTCTTTTAATAATGTCTCTCTCTTCGTCCGTCTCTCTCTTGATTCTGCCGGTGGTTTCTCTCTCTTCATTCAGCCGAATCTCTCTCACTGTCCAGCCGGATCTATCTCACCGTCTAGTCGGATCTGATTTTGGCCGTATCGTCTCTTTTCCGTTCACCGCTTTGTCTCCTTCCCTTGTTTGGCCGTCGGGCTTCTTGTGTTTTGGCCGACCACCCCTATTTTCCGATGGTCCTTTTTTCTCCTTCGCCTAACGACGGCTTCGATTTGGCCGTATCTCGACCTCTGTTTACTGTTCTTCGTTCAGCCCCTACTTTCGGCGTCTCCTTCTTTCTCTCTCTTGACGGTTGTTCTTCTTTATTACTGTCGATATCTCTTTGTTCAGCCCCTCAATTTTTTTCCACTCGCCGTTTCGTCTCTTTTCCGTTTTCTCTTCTTCTTCCGACGACGATTACTGTTCACTCGACGGCTGAATCGTTTTCTCTCTCTTCCCATTGATGGCTACTGTTCACTTAGCGGTTGCACTGTTTACGACGGCTACTCTTTTCTTTTGCAGGTGGTATTCTTCTGTGTAGAGTTTGGTGTTTTACCGTGTATTTAATTGTGTTGGCCGTTCGCCCTCTTGTGTTTTGCCGTGTATTCAATTGTGTTGGCCTTACCCTAATTTTGTCTTCCAATGACCTTTATATACTCCTCCATGAAACCCTAATACGGCTTACTTGCGGCGAATTTACTGTTTTGCCTTTCTATGTGGCTTTTACGTTCTTGCCCCTCCATATGGCTTTTCTTTCTTGCACACTTAAACCTAGTTGACAACAATTACAACCCATACAAGGCTGTGGGAACAAAAATCTCCCCTTTTGTAATTATTGGCAACACTCATAATAAAAGCCATTGTGCAGCAGTTTTAACTCCCCCTAAATATGCACTCTCCCTTTCTTAACAGCTCCCCCCTGCACTGTTGCTTCTCTCCCCCTTTGCCAACTAATTACAAATCTGAAAAACTCGCAAAGTAGAGATGGAGGATTCACTTGATTTTCAGGCTTGAGGAGGCATTCGCACAGACAGACTCATTTTGTGCTTTTCAAACAGCTCTGCGGACAAAGATTTAGTTAGATCTTGTGTAGCCTCTTCAGTAGATTTAGGTTCAACTTGTGAGACTAAAGCAGTACCTCCCACAATTCTTCTTCTTGTTGTAACTCTTGCTGATGGGTCACCTATGATTTGATTTTCTTGATGAGCACTAGTCTATGTTTTCTTGGGCTTTCTTTCTTGCACAGTCTTAGTTTCAAGAGGATCTCTTTCTTCATCAATCACATACAAGTTTTCAGCTGTTCTCTTCCCAACTGCAACAATATTGCCTTCTTTACTCTTTACTTGGCAACTTGTTTTTGTGAATATTACCTTATGGTCTTCATTGCATAGTTTGCTGACAGATGCTAGATTATATCTGAGTCCTTCAACGTGTAGAACATCTTTCAGTTTTCCTCTTCCAATGTTTACTGACCTTTGACCATTGATGTTGAGTGAATCATCATTGCCAAACTTGACTCTGCCTTCTCTTGATTTGTTTAGCTTTGATAATTTATTCTTGTCTCCCGTCATATGCGAAGTGCATCCACTATCAAGGATCCACTGCTTATCCTTGCAATCAGCCTTTATGCAATTTCAGTTATATTAGCCACCTCCCTTTTTGCTCTATATTCCTTCTTTTGAACTGGCTGAAAGATAACTTTCTCCTTTTTCTCAGCTTTGACTGCACCGTTTGTTTTCACTGTGCCATTGAGTGCCTTCTCTTGCTCAGGGAGAAGTGTCATGCATCTCTTGGCATTATGGCCATCCTGCCCGCACCTTTCACACAGTTCCAAGTCTGCCAATACAGTAAACTTGTTCTTTAAAACCATTAGTTTGGGCTTCCACCAACACTCTTTGTTAGTATGTCCTTGCTTCTTACAGTATGTGTAAGAACTCACGACAGGTGTTCTCCTATGAATTTTGTATTGTCTCCCCCTGTATGCAGCATCGTATCTTCTCAAGTTGGAGACATATACTGGCCTTCTCCACTAGCAGTTACTTGCCTTATGACCCCAAACTCCACAATAAAGACAGTAACCTTGAAACTGCCTCTTCGTGGGTCTGATCATAGCTTGTCTTCTTCTGTTCATCACTTGCTGTGTAGGTAAAGTAGCTGTCTTCTTTGCTTATGTGACTTTCATTTCAGTCACCTTCTTTATTCTTAGCTATCTTCTTCTAAGTCACAACCTTCTCTTTTAACTTCTGTGGCACATTCTTATTTTCTTTAGCCAATACAGCCTCAAATTGCTACACTTTCTCTACATTCTTCTCTCTTTTTGCAGAACTTGTTTCTTCTATCATTTCAAGCTTCTGCAAGTTCTCTTTGCTACCTTTGAGTTGTTGCTGAAGTCTCAGCAACTCTTTCTCCATTTCTTCAATTTTTGAAGCCCTTGAGCCAAGCTCTACTATAAGGTCTTTACATATTTTGATCTGTTGTTCAAATCTTCTCTTCAAGTCAATATGCTCAGCCCTTATTTCATCCTTTTGCCTTTCAACTTCCTTAGACTTTGCTTCAACTTGTTTTATATGGGCCTCTAACCTTCTTATGGTTTTGCCCCTTCTGATTATCTCTTTTGAAGCTGCTTCCAGCTTAGCTTCAAGATCTGTCTCTTCTTCATCAACCTCTTCTTCCTCTTCAGAGGTTGAGCTACCACCTTGTGCTGATGCCATAAAGACATGCTCATCTGATGAGTCTTCATCTTCCTCCTCATCAGTTTCTTTTATCTGACTCACATAACCCTTGAATGAGCCTCTCTTCTTCTTTTGTGGGTTGGCAGTCTTCTTGCTGGATTTCTTTGATTTGAATGATGGTCTTTTCCATTTTGAATTTGGCTCATCATCACCATCCTCATCTTCATCATCAAGTTTCACTTTGCACTGAAAAGCAAAGTGTCTAGTCTGCCCACAACGATAACATCTCAAGGACAACTGTCTTTTCCCTTCTTAGACCCCTTTTTGAATTTCCTTGTGAAGTAACCCAATACTTCACCTTCACTTTCTTCCTCATCATCATCATCATCCTCATTGGATGATTCTTCCTCTTTTTTTATCTTCAAGTGCTTCATAGCTTTGAAAGCTGCCTCCTTTGATACCTTCGTTGTTGCAGAGCTTTCAGCTGACTTTATCCTCATCTCATATGCAATGAGATTGCACTGGAGATCATGTAGAGACATAGAATTGAGATCTCTACTCTCCTCTATGGCTGCCACCTTTGAGGCAAACCTCTCAGGTAGAATTCTCATAATTTTCTTCATAATCGATGAGTCCTTCTTATTCTTCCCATGACTTCTCAGGTCGTTTATAGCGTCAATAACCTTGGTGAAGAACTCCTGGACTGTCTCATTTTTCTGCATTCTGAGAGATTCATATTTCTCCTTGAACACTTGAAGCTTAGCCTCCTTCATTCTGCCATCACCTTCATAAACTTTCTGCAATTTGTCTTATATCTCCTTGGCAGATTTGCAGTCTATAACTTTAGCATACTCAGCATCTCTCAATGCTGAAATGATGACATTTGAGGCCTTCCCATTTATCTCAAACTGCCTTAACTCCTCTGGGGTTAGGTCTTTACCTTCTTCTAGAGCCATAAAACCCTCCTGTACGCATTTCACCACGTTCCTGCCCATGGTTGCAAATACCACTTGCATTCTTGCTCTCCACATATAATAGTTGGTTCCGTTGAAGATTGGAACCTTCTTGTTGTAAGTAGTGCTGATGCTAGTACCGACTTCCATTTCTCAATATGCTAAACAAGTCAAACTTCTAGATCCTTTCAAACTAGTACACCAAGCTGTTAAGTTTCAAACTGGTGAACCTAGCTTTGATACCAATTGAAGTTCCCGACTTCTCTCTAGGATCTACTAGTTTGTGATACTGAGAGGGGGGTGAATCAGTATCACCACAATTCGCAATTCGCAGGTAAGTGAACAACTTCAACTTCTTCTTAAAAGCGAACTCTTTCTCAAACTCGACTAAGGTAGATTTATTGCTACTTACTAATCACAATAGTCCTCAAAGTCACTTTTCAGACACCTTGCCTAATAAACAATACGGATGTTCTTGTTTAGGTCTTTGTTAGGTTATGGGTTGGCTGATACTTTAGCTGCGTTCACAATTCAATTTAAAACACAGAATGTAAAGCAAATTAAGGACACATGAGATTTACGTGGTTTCGTCAACGTGACGTACATCCACGGTGGTAAGGACTCTCCCTTACCGAGACTATCCATTATACTTGTGAATACAGGTTATAATGGATGTCTTTAATTCTGTGCTCCTTTCACTATTGCAATTACTAAGCAAGTACAATACAAAGAGTGTCACTTACTGTGTCTACCCTTCTTCTAACTTGTCTTGCCTCTATTGAATTGAAAGACCGCTCTATTACTGCTTAGAAGTTCACCACAACGCTCTCTAACCTCTCTTGAAGAAGTCTGGAAATACGTTGAGTTCAATGCTTCACGGAATTCCTTCTCTACGTTGTCTCACACAATTCCTACTTTCACCGTCTTACGGTCTCACCTGTCTCTTTGTCTCTCGATCTCACAATCTTATGGCTCGCCTGTCCGTTTCTCTCTCTCTTGCTGTCCAGCCAGATTTCTCTCTTTTACCACTGGATTTCTCTCTCTTACCATCTAGCCGAATTTCTCTCTACCGGTGGTTTCTGTTTTTCCATCCAGCCTTTGTTCTGCCGTGTACCTCTCTTGGTTGGCCGAATCAGATTTTCTCCCTTTACTGTCGATCACTGTTCATCGGCCGTTGGGTTTCTCTCTCTTCCGTCGGTGGTGAGTTTCTCTTCGTTTGTTTCACAATTCTCTCTTTGTCGTGTCATTTGTTTGTCTCATGCCATCGCAGATCTGTTATCTGCTCTTTTGGTGGTGTCTCTCTCTTCGTCCATCTCTCTCTCTTGATTCTGTTGGTGGTTTCTCTCTCTTCGTTCAGCCGGATCTCTCTCTCACTGTCCAGCCAGATCTATCTTACCGTCCAGTCGGATTTGATTTAAGCCGTATTGTCTCTTTTCCATTCACCCACTTGGCTGTTCACCTCTTTATTTCCTTCCCTTGTTTGGTCGTTGGGTTTCTTGTGTTTTGGCCAACCACCCCTGTTTTCCGATGGTCCTCTTTTCTCCTTTGCTTGACGACGGCTCCGATTTGGCCGTATCTCAACCTTTGTTCGTTGTTCTTCGTTTAGCCCCTACTTTCGGCGTCTCCTTCTTTTTCTCTCTCGAGGGTTGTTCTTCTTTGTTGCTGTCGATATCTCTTCATTCAGCCCCCAATTGTTTTCCACTCGTCGTTTCATCTCTTTTCGATTTTCTCTTCTTCTTCTGGTAATGATTACTGTTCACTCGACGGCTGAATCATTTTCTCTCTTCCCGTTGACAGCTACTGTTCACTCGACGACTGCACTGTTCACGATGACTGCATTGTTTATGACGACTACTCTTTTCTTTTGCAGGTGGTGTTCTTCTATATAGGGTTTGGTGTTTTGTCGTGTATTCAAATGTGTTGGCCTTTCGCCCTTGTGTTTTGTTGTGTATTCAATTGTGTTAGCCTTACCCTAGTTTTGTCTTCAATGACCTTTATATACTCCTTCATGAAACCCTAATAGGGCTTACTTGCGGCGAATTTACTGTTTTGCCCTTCCATATGGCTTTTACGTTCTTGCCCCTCCATATGACTTTTCTTTTTTACACACTTAAACCTAGTTGACAACAATTACAACTCATACAAGGCTGTGGGAACAACATTTAAAAATCAAAATTTCAAAATCAAAAGTAGTTTTGTTCTTGTTGAAAACATACATTATATTGTCATCTTAGGGACTTTTTTAATAAATTTAATAACTTCTTATTCTGTTAATTATGATAGTATTTCTTTTAAAACAAAATCACAAAAACTTATTTTCCCATTTTTAGAAAAACCAAAGACGAAATCTTAATCTCATATAAACTTATTTAGTTTATGAGAATAAAATTCACAATCTGATATTTTTAAAACATTTTCAACTTTTTGAACTTCAAAACCAATTTTTTCTAAAGAAAATTGAGAAAAAATTACAAAATCCTTTTCTTCAAAAAAGAATTAAAAATTTCAAAATTTTTTTGCAAATTGAACTCTATTTAGACTTACCAAATACTTTATGGGATAGAAAACAACACATGATTGACCTACCATATAAGCCAAATTTTAGTGAAAACCAAATTCCTATAAAAGCACATCCTATACAAATGTCTGTAAAGTTAGAATAGCATTGTAGAAATGAAATTATGGATTTAGAATCAAAAAGGCTAATTTCGAAGTCTCATTCTTCTTAGTCTTACGTTGCATCCTATGTCAACAAAAATTCTGAGATTAAATGAGGAATACCAAGGTTAGTCATCAACTACAAACCCTTTAATAAGGTCCTCAAATGGATTAGGTATCCTATACATAACAAAAAGGACTTGTTGCAAAAATTGCATTCAGAATGCATTTTCTCAAAATTTGACATGAAATTAGGATTTTGACAAAATCAAATTCATTCAAAAGACCGTTATAAAACTACATTTATCATTCTATTTAGACAACACGAATGGAATATCATGCCTTTTGGGTAAAAAAATGCTTTTTTTAAATTTCAAAGAATTATGAAGGACAATTTTCATCCTCATTCAAAATTCTACATCATTTACATTTATGTTTTGATTTTTTCAAAATCAATTGAAAAACATTTCAAATATTTGTATAAATTCTTTTTAATTACCAAGAAAAATAGTTTTGTGGTTTCCTAATCAAAGATCTTTTTATTCCAAAAAACAATTTGGTTTTTTAGTCATTACATCACCCAAGGAACTATTACTTATATCAAAAGATCTTTGGCCTTCTCTAAAAAATTATTAGATAGAATCACAAATAAAACCCAGTTCCAAAGATTCCTTGGTAACCTAACTATGTCCTTGATTTTATTTTAAGCATCCAAAACCTTATAAAACCTCTGCATGATAGGCTTAGGAAAAATCCTAATCTTTTGATAGAAAATCATTCTACTATTGTTCAGTAGGTGAAATCCTTAATCAAAGAAATTCCTTGTCTTCGTATTACAAGCCCTTTACTTCAGAAAATCATTAAAACTGAGGCCTTTGATGTTGGCTATAGTGGTATTTTGAAGTAGATTCAAGATGGCAATGAAAGAATTGTCCAATTCACTTCTAGATATTGGAATAATTCACAAAAGAATTATTCCACAATTAAAAAGGAAATTATTTTTATTGTCACGTGTATCCAAAAATTCCAAGGCAATTTACTTGATAAGAAGTTCATACTTTAAATTGATTGTAAATCGGTAAAAGAAGTCCTCCAAAAGGATGTCTAAAATTTAGCATCTAATTGGTAAATGGCAAGCAATCTTGTCAATCTTTGACTTTGATATAGAATTCATAAAGGGATAGAAGAACTTAGTTCATGATTTTCTAACCTAAGAATTCTTGCAAGAAAACCGGAAACTATGCCACAAAAAAACAAAGGAAAAGCAGTCTTAACCTAAAAGGAAGAGGTTAAGCCTTCTTTGAAAACTGAGGCCCAACCTACTCCAAAACCCATAAAAATAAAACCAATTACCTCGAGTTAAGTAGCCTTAACAAAACTTACAAAAACTTGGGTTGACATGGTCCAAGAGGATGAAAGGGTCTAACAATTCTAAAAATGGATAGAAAACCTTGATTCAGACCCAAAACTGTGCAAGGCTACTCAATACAGAGGTTGAAAGACTCAAAGGTAAGACTCAAGAACTCATTTCAAAAAAGGAGATAGGTTCTCCCACAAAACCCCTGTTTCAAAATGATTTTGAAAATCCTTCTTTAAAAATAGTTTTTTTTTTTACAAACACATATAAAGCACTCAAAATATTTTGAAAATATTGATTTTCAAAATTTTTTGCATATAGAAGAAGGTTTCTTCCATGAAATTCCAACAAATGTCATATTAAAGCTTTCCCCACTAGATGACATTATATATTGACAGCACAAAACCCTAAAAATACTATATTGTCATCCTTGAATACACTGAATCTACTAAATTCAAACACTTCCCTCAAAAGAAAAACCTTACAAAACTTGGATATTCAACCTGCCAAATTTAAAAAATCCTTGGCCCATCAGATTTGGGATAAGCCCTCACAAAACCTAAACTGTTCCCAATCAATTTCAAAACCAAGTATGACAATTGCTTATTCTTCAATTACTGGGATTACCAGCAAGTATGGTTTAATACTTTCCTTATCCAAAATGAAAAGAATAAGCATTATTGGCTATTTTATTTCAACATAAAAAATGATCATTCAAAAACACCTAACTGGTTCAAACAGTGGTAGAAATACTTCAGATCCACCTCTTAACTCCTTAGGGAACGAGTGAGGGAAAGGTATAAACTGTTCAAGACTAGTTATGAACTTACAAAGGATGAATTATGATTCTCTCCTTTGTTTCAGTTTCATGTAAAATCCTTTTTACCATGGGTATTATCCTAGTATTATAAATTCCACACTTAACAAGATACTCCTATTGTAATAAGAAAATTTAGAGTGAAATAGTGGGATGCCTTTAGAAATTCAAAAAATCTCACCAAAGAAGTTATACAAAAATGGCCAGAGAAGAACCAAAAGGTCCACCAAGCAGACCTAGTTCTTGCAAAAGCCAATACATTATTCCTAGCCTAGAAGTCCCATACAATAATAAGGCTAGCTCAAACCCAAATTGAAGAAGAATACCTTGCAATAATGAAACAAATGTTGTAGTCCAAAACCTCCTCAAAAGGAATTTCGCCTAGGTTACCCCAGCCCAAAACTTAAACACATCTAGAGATGAAGAAGATTCAACAGACATGCTTCAAGATAATGAAGATGACTGCTTTAGACTATTCCCTCCAATAAAGTTGAAAAAATGACAAAAACCTACAAAAAGAAGGGGCCCAAGCCCATCTCAAAGCCCAAAAAACCCAGCCTACTAGAAGACAAAACTACTTAAGTGGAAAAGTAGATTTTCTCTGAAGGACTATCATTGCAAAAAGACAAAATATCTTTCGAATGAAAGCAGTTTCCCTCTGTAGAACCATTATTACAAAAGGACAAAACTACTTAGGTGGAGAGTAGATTTTCCATCAACTCAAAAAGTTTCTTTTGATAAAATGGATTCTACTTGTCTGCCACTACATCAAAAGAAGACAAAACAACCATGATGACTCCCACTCAAGAAAGCTCCTCAAGCCTCTATAAAAAGGGAGCATACTCAAGGAAGGAAGACACCTAGCTTAAAGCCCCTGAGAAAACCTCTTTTTATCCAAATCATTTGGTTGAAACCCTTAAAAGTCTTTATCTAGCTTTGAACCCCTTAGAAAAACTCTTTGTATCCAAATCATCTAGTTGAAAGCCCAAAACTATCTTTCTCTTACATCTCTCTTTGTAATCTCTCTTTAAATTCGTGCTCTCTCTCTCTTTCTCTCTCTCTCTCTCTCTCTCTCTC
>JAGSHU010000165.1:0-14581 GCA_021533255.1 Ceriops tagal | reverse complement strand
TTTTTGGCTGCTGTCGCGTTGCTCATACTCACGGTTTTACAAACCGTATATTCTGTAGTGTCTTATTATCATTAAGCCCCATTTTTTGGTATAAACAGTCACTGAGTCCTTACACAACTTTATTTTGTCCGCTATGCATTGGAATGCCTAGACCAAGTTGTTTCCGTTCAATAATGAACTGCATAATGGTCTGTCGATTTCTTCATTAATCTTTACAATGCTATGATAACAACACCAACATGAAGCCACAATTTCACATCTAAGCTCTGATTTGATCTGTAGTGTTTAAACATTGATAAATCTAGACAAACTTTTCTTCAAGTACAAGCAATATTTTTGCAAGCATTTGCCCCCTATCCGACGGGAGGATCAAATTAATTTTTCGAATGGCGAAGAAAACATTTTTAAGATCAGGAGCAAGAGGCGGCATGCTGCTGCTGCAGCACCAGTATTAGTAACGGTGCTTTGCGCTCTTTTGAAATCATGAGCCCATTTAACAGGGTGTCTGGAACAGCCATGCCTCATGATCCTCTTATGACGCTGCAGAAGAAGTCAATTAAAGAGGCTGAGGAAACTTGCACATGCCAGCAAAATGGCAGATGGGAAAGGGTACTTCAGATCGTTTCCAGTCTTGACAGACAAGAAGAAGATCATGAGAACGAGAGCTGCAGACGAAGCTTCCATTATTGCTTCTATCCTAACTAATTGCAATTTTAATGGGATACTTTCCTCTGATGAGAGATCACAAGCAGCAGCAACAAAGTGACCAAACGTTAATGCAGACGTCTTCTTGATTAATTAAAGAATATTCCACAGGGAAATTCTTGAAATTTTCAAGAATTGAAGTGTAAAAGGATTGATCTATGCATGGCCAGTATGATTCTTTGTAGAAATTTTGGAATTTGATTCGCTTATATCCTGCAAATTCAGAGAGATGAGATGGCAAGACACGGTCACATAGTCAAAATTTAGTTTGCTGCTCCATTAAATAAAGAATACAGACAGGCTTGCTATTTCAAAAATTTTTTAGCTTGCTAACTCTCCATGATATTGGCTTTCCTCCATGCGTCATAAAATTCAACTATGTGGTATAAAACTCTAATTTTCTATATATTATATTAATATTTAATATATCACTACAATACCACATAATATTAATAAATTATTATAATTACAAAAATATTAATCTCATCATTATACAGACTTTTTTTGTAGTATTAACAATTTTTTTTATTTAATTGATGTCATCTGAGACTTAAATTTGAGATTTAATACAATTAAATTAAATTTTATTTATTTTAAAAAAAATTAATTTGACTCACAAAAAAATTACTAAATTAGTTTTAATCTAATTTTTTAATTTGTAAGAATATTTTGATATAAAATAGAAAAAGTATAATCTTAGGTCCATGATGATTTGTAATCTATATTAATAATTTTATTAGTTTTACCACATTAGTTGCATGTGATGTTAGTATCATATGCTTATGATCTCATGTTAGAAATAATGTTCATTAATATTATTATTAATGTATTATCGTTGTTTGTCCTTTGTTTCTTATTTAATTGATTTTTACCATTTACATTACCGTTCCTTTTTTTTCTTCTTTTTTATGACTTAAATGCATTTAAGTCACGTGTGGTTGACTTCATTTGTGTTTTAATTTCTTTTGATTTTGAATTACACTATAAGATTTATATAGTTTTCAATTTTGATAATTAGAATTCTCTTTCAAAATTAATTAAATTTAAAACTTATTTTTAATTGTAAAAAACTTTATAAAAATAAAAAATTATGAAGTTAATTTTTTAAGTGACTGTGATTGATTTTATTTTTTCCAATCATTTTAGAATTAATAATGTTTTGAATTTTAATAAGTTCAATTTTTGTAACTCTAAAAAAGGTTTTAAAAGATAAATTTAAAAAAAAGAAAAAAAATGTCACAATAATTCAAAAAAATTGAATCTCATAATATTTGGATTTTGTGAACTTTTTAAAAATTAAATAAAAGCTCTAAAATTAGTAGAATTAAGATAAAATGAATCAATTAGTAAAGTGAAAAATCACAAAAATCTTATAGCATAAATTAGAATTAAAAAAAGTAAAATAAAATAAAATAAAATATAAAGAATTCAAGTGCATTTAATTTTTTTATTTTTTTTAAATTGACTCTAATTATTATTAGATCTCAAAATTTTAGTGATTATAGGAATTTAGTAAAATATTCCACATCAAATCTCATGAATTAGTTTATCTCAGTTAATTTGAGTGAGGAAAGAAAAAAAAAAAAAAACCTACGCTACGGTTAGAATTCCACCCTTTAATCTCACCCAAAGAACAATACTTTTCTTCTAAACTAAACAACCAAAAATGTTACAGAAAGAAAAAGGTGGCCAATTCATAAGAAAATAGAAGAAAAGGTTTTTTTAAAAAAAATAAAAATAAAAATAAAAAAATAAAAGAATGAAGCCATCCAACAGCTGCTGCCTTGCACACGCAAAGAAAAGGCGGGGGGCGATGTCCAGAAGTTTCCTTAATTGTCTGGTTAAGAGTTAATTCCCAGAGCATTTTGATCTTCAACTGCCGGTGGACATTGCTGTAGAGTCGTAAAAGTCTTAAAAGAGAAATTGATGGCCAACCAAATGTCAAGCTATATAGCTTCTAGTATTGATAGTCAATTGGGGACTCTGTCTACTACCCCATCGGAGCAATGTCTATTCAAAGTTCCCAACCGTCTGAGAAGAGTTAACGAAAACTCCTATGAACCAGACATCATTGCGATAGGACCTTACCACCATGATAAAAAGCATTTACAGGCTACCAAAGAGCACAAGTTGCGCTATCTTCAGTTGCTTTTACAACGCAGAGGGGAGGAAAGCGTGGTGAGCTATGTCCGAGCAGTGTCAGAATTGGGGGAAAGAGCCCGCAAATGCTACGCGGATGCTATGAGCCTCGAAATACGCGAGTTTGTGGAAATGATGCTCCTCGATGGTTGCTTCATTGTTGAGCTGATTCGCAAGGGTGCAACAAAAGCTTCGGAAAGCGACGATGACCCCATTTTCAAGTTTGAAATGATCTTATATTCCCTGAAGCATGATATGCTTTTACTAGAAAATCAACTTCCATTCTTCATCCTGGAAAAACTATTTAACATGACTCTGATGCCGACGGACGAAACAGATTTTATTGATTTGATTTTCAGGTTCTTCCAAGTGTTTCCAGGGCCAGGGTACAAAAGACAAGATCGGCGTTCTTCTCAGGACATCCAGCATCTATTGCGGCTAATGCATGATAATTGGCTGCCTTCTCCAGAAGGAATGAGGGCCTACAGGGATAAAGGAGAAAATGAAACAGAAAGCCCTAGCTATTTGATTGCATTGTTTGCTAATTGTGGACGCATTCGGCAGAGGAAAAAGGATGATGACACACAGAGTCAGATGCGCTGTGCCTCAGAGCTTGAAGAGGCTGGAATCAAGTTCAAAAGGGCTGAGGAGTGTAGTTTGTTTGACATAAAATTTGAAAATGGTACATTGCTAATCCCTAAATTGACAATTGAAGATAGAACAGAGTCTCTCCTGCGAAATCTTATTGCATATGAGCAATTCTCAAGGGTAAGCGATGATCCCTACCACGTTATTGACTACACCATGTTCATGGATTGCCTCATCAACACCGAAAAGGATGTGAATTTACTACGTCGCCGCAAGATCATCGACAATTGGCTGGGAGATGATGCAGTGGTTGCTACTTTGTTCAACAAGCTTCTTGACAATGTCAGACTCTATCATGACAAGTCCTATTATGCTGATACATATGAACAGGTGAACAAGCACTGCAGCAAGCAACGGAATGTGTGGAAGGCGAAATTACGACACGATTATTTCAACAGTCCTTGGGCTCTTATTTCATTTTTAGCAGCTTTCCTACTGCTGTCACTCAGCTTCATTCAAACTCTATATTCTGTTCTTTCTTACTATAAGAGTTCGTGATTCCTAAACAATATCTAAGTCCTTGCTTAACAGGCTGTGTTTTTTTTTTTTGGCTTTTTTATGCTGTTGGAATGCCGATATCAAGGCATTACTGTTCAATAAGGAATAGCATTGAAGAACTATTGATCAATGTCTCATTGTTTCTCAACGATGATGCTTTGTCTACATGCACCGACAAATAACACCAGGAAACCAGGAAACGCATTGTGGTTGGGTTCTAATGTCACCTTTAGGCTCTGGCTTTACTTCAACATTGTTTCCAACTTCTTCACAAAACCAACCAGTTACCGTAGCTGAGCCTTGTATGTGCAAAGGGCCATGAGTTCCTATATTCTCTCTTCTTATTACTATGTATAGAAATTTTCAAAAATTTTAAACCCTTTAAGTATATTTAACCTTTACTTGCAATAATATTTGTCAAAAACATTTTAATTATCTTTTGAGAAAACATCCTACCCAATGATTGCAAAATTCTGTGATGACCCATCAAAGATTGTTGGCTGATTGGGAGCTGGTGATAAACACAAGTAAATCATGTTTATAGACCAGCTTTAAGAAAGCTGAGAAATGTTATTGTAGGCCGCGGTGGTGGCAGTAGTGCCTTGCATACTTTTGGAGCTACGAGCCCTTCTTTGCAGGGGAAATCAAAAAGTCACATCCTTCATGATCGGATTAGGAAGATGAAGCTTATAGGGAGTTGTGGGTTGCAGCATTCTGTTGATGATGCCCAGAAAAAAAAAAAAAAAGGTGGGGGGTGGGGGAGCAGATTGATGCAGATGTTGAGCAGTGGCTTTTGAGTGCGGATGAAGTCATTGAAGTGGCTGAAAAAATTTTAGGGGACGAAATGCAACAAGTTATGGGTTGCTTCATCGGTTTGTTATAAAAAAATAAACGACAGAATGGTAGTCAAAATGGCAGCTGCAGAGCGATCTTCCATTATTGCTGCACTCTTAAAATGATTCCAAATTTGATAAGAGTTTCTTCCTGTGATTACACGAGTTGTCATCAGCAGCAGCAGCGGGGAAGCCATTGCCAATGATAGACTGAAAGTGTCATTGTTGCATACTGCCTTTCTGGAAGAACTCTGAAAAGAATTCAATATTAAGCAATTTCCATATTCCATTGTTTAGCATTCATAGAATCCAATTCTACTTGACTTTTGCAATATCTCTTTGTGTATCTTTATTTTTACTTACCGGGACTCAGGCTTGGCCACCTTCTTCGTTCGTTTCTGCAATATCCTTCGTTTATAGTCAACTAAGTGTTATATCTTCTACCACAGATAATCCCTGGCTATTAAGGGTATCATCTGCATAGGGTGAACAAAAATATTGTATAATAACTACACCTTACCTTACCTTCCTGGTAACTTCAGCTGCTTCTTCATCAGAAAAAGAGTGAAGAGTTAAGTCTTTTCAAACCTCATTGCAAGGATTCAACGTTGAAAGAAAAAAAAGGAAAAAAACATTTTTTTACATTGTTGATGATCAACCCCATTCTCTTGATTTCTAAATAAGCTTTTCAGTCATCAAATCAGATGCCTTAAGGGCAATCACAGTCTAATTGATCTCTAACAATTCCCATTTGGAATAAGAATTGGTTTGAAATATTGATCGATTGCCCTTATTCACGTCACACGTACACCATTTATTTAACTTTTGAAATATCTATGATTTTTAATTACCCGAGAAAAAAAATGGGATGTACCTTACAAATTCCTTAAATATAGAAAATTCTTGGGGGAACTACAACAATTGTTTGCTTGTCAAAATCACTAATCATATTCTTGGGCAAATGCAACTATATTTACATTCACCATTCCGAAGAAAAAGTCAATGGTGGAAAGTCATTTCCCATATGTCATCACAACATGCGTGTAAGAAAGCTTTTTTTTTTTTTTTAATATAGCCTGTAAATATTACTGCCCGAAGTAATATGTACATTTGCATTTCCATTCTGACTTTCCCCATTTCAATGTGCTAAAAGCTTGTTGTGTTCATTTATAGCTTTTAGCCTTCATCTCTGTTTCCAAAAACAAGGCAGCCATCGGAAGAAGCAGAAGAGAAGAACGTAAAGAGAACGCAGTTAGCTTCAAGTGAGTCCAGAGACATCATCAGCAAAATCAGTTCCAGGCCTTTTTGTCCAACTTAATTTCAAGCTTATAATAGCCAGTGCGAAAATTTTTTATTTGTGATTTGGTGCGCCTCTTTGCAGCGGGATCATTGACAATTGGCTCTGAGATGATAAAGTGGTTGTCGATATGTTCAACGAGCTTCTTGACAATGTCTGCAGATATATAAGAAGACGTTAGAATAAAAAATTAAGGTTGTATTGAAAATGAAAAATTGTTTCACATCAAATATTTAATATCATTTTTTAACGTAAAATTTATTCTCAATAATTTGTAATTAAAATTTATACAAATTTTTTTATAAAATAAAATGAGTAACGCTTGATTGCTTATTATAGTATTGAAATGAAATTCTTGAGAAGTTAACATGTTTTTAAAATTTCTCTTTAAATTTTTTATAATATTTTAACAATAATATTACAAACAATAATACTCTTAATAAAATAATAAAAATATCAAAAAATTATATTTATCAAACAAATGTAAAACTCTCAATATTTTTAAAAATGTAGCACTTAAAAACTTGACTATTAAATGAAATGACATAATATTTTATTTTATTTTAAAAACCTCAACAATCTCTTAATATTTTGAAAATGTTAAAATTATAAAGGATTTTCAATAATTTTAATAGTTATTTGCATAAATAAAGGTATTTTACAAATTAAATCTTTAAATAATAAAAAGTGTATTACAATAAATTTTGAAAAAAACTATTTTTATTGATAAATTGTAAAAATAGTTCATACAAATGATTGTACATTATTGTATTTCATATTTTAAATAATTGACATATTACAAGTTATTGTATCATTATTTTTTTATAAATATTTTAAAGTTAAGTCCTTTAACTTATTTGATAGTATAAACATTTTACATTCATATGAGTAAGTTAGGGTTCTCGCCATAAAACACTTTTTTAAGTTTATTGAAAGTCTTTAACTTATCCTTTACATTATATAAAGTGTTAAATTTTTTTACGAATAATTTGTAAGTATGAGCTTGACTTATCTTCTTTGTGCCTTGTAAAATAAAATTCTTGTTAATTATTTAATTTTATTGATTAATTAATTGGCATGTATAGATTCTTAATTAAGTAGTTAACATCTTTTTTTTTTTACTAGAAAGGTCATGAGTTTAAATTTTATTATATTTTGTCCTTTTTAATGTTTTTTAACCAAAAGATATGAATATTATTAGTAAATATCTCTTTTAAATCTTATGAATTTTAGGATTAATGGTTATAACTTTTCAAAGCAACTAACTATTGGTGCAACAATAATAACACTTAGTTTCTTCACCTTTTAACTACATATTAGTTATAGACATCTAGCATTTGATAATAAAGGTTATGCCCTTTCACTTATGACTTCTTCAAATTAACCAAAACACTGAAATTACGAAGATATGTGGCATAATAATAACTTTAAATCCTTTCAATGTAAAACCAATCAACATAACAATATAATGCCCATTGCCATTTTTTTAATTATATTAAATAGTTAAGTCTTTCTTTCGATAAGATACAATCTTTATACAAAAATTATAAAAAATTTATAATTTTTTTGAAAACCTCTTTATACTTTATTTAGACATCTTTCTTTTGCCTATGAATTAATAATTCATGATCTATGACTTTAATATTCCTTTATAATGTCTCTTCATATAAGGATAATACTTTCTTTTTAACATGATCAATATAAGTAAACTATTATATGGTTTTCAAATATGTATATATGAAACGATTATTTTGATTATGATCTATAAAAATAATATGCAACCATGATAATTATTTTAACATGAAATAATGTAAAAATCATGATCATAATTTAATTTAATGTTTTTTTACATAATTAGAAAAAAAAAGGCATACCATAATGACATTAGAACTTACTTAAAGATTTCACAAAGTCAAAAATTAATCTTTCATCATTCCAATTATAAACCAATTTTGCTTTAAAATTATTAGATTTAAAATAAGACTATATTATAAGTAAAAGAATTATTTTAAGTCTTGTATTTAATGTCACTTTCTTAAAAGCAAAATTTGTCTTTATAATTTACAACAAAAATTTATCTAAATTTTCTTATAGGATATAATAAAATACATTTGATTGTAAGTTATACTACAAAAATCAAACTCTTAATAAGTTATTATATTTTCAAAATTATTATTTAAATTGTTTATAATATTATAAATAATAAGATTCTTAATAAAATAATAAAAATATTAAGAAAAGAGTAATTACATCTATCAAACAAATGTTGATCATTTGATAATTATAAAAATAATAGTAAATTTTAATTAATAATTACCTTTAATTTAACGATATAAAATTTAATAATCAAATAGATAGTTATGAATTTGAATGCTTGTTACGTATAAAACAATTACTTTATAACTAAACAACCAACTGCTCATTAGTCCAACAATCCTAACGTTTAGTTTACAACTTAAAGGTTTTTTATTTGAAATCCCCCAAACACAATTTTCAGGGAGTTGGCAATGGAATATGTGGCAGGCAAACTTAAGGCACGATTACTTCAACAGTCCACGGGCTCTGATCTCATTTTTGGCTGCTGTCGCGTTGCTCATACTCACGGTTTTACAAACCGTATATTCTGTAGTGTCTTATTATCATTAAGCCCCATTTTTTGGTATAAACAGTCACTGAGTCCTTACACAACTTTATTTTGTCCGCTATGCATTGGAATGCCTAGACCAAGTTGTTTCCGTTCAATAATGAACTGCATAATGGTCTGTCGATTTCTTCATTAATCTTTACAATGCTATGATAACAACACCAACATGAAGCCACAATTTCACATCTAAGCTCTGATTTGATCTGTAGTGTTTAAACATTGATAAATCTAGACAAACTTTTCTTCAAGTACAAGCAATATTTTTGCAAGCATTTGCCCCCTATCCGACGGGAGGATCAAATTAATTTTTCGAATGGCGAAGAAAACATTTTTAAGATCAGGAGCAAGAGGCGGCATGCTGCTGCTGCAGCACCAGTATTAGTAACGGTGCTTTGCGCTCTTTTGAAATCATGAGCCCATTTAACAGGGTGTCTGGAACAGCCATGCCTCATGATCCTCTTATGACGCTGCAGAAGAAGTCAATTAAAGAGGCTGAGGAAACTTGCACATGCCAGCAAAATGGCAGATGGGAAAGGGTACTTCAGATCGTTTCCAGTCTTGACAGACAAGAAGAAGATCATGAGAACGAGAGCTGCAGACGAAGCTTCCATTATTGCTTCTATCCTAACTAATTGCAATTTTAATGGGATACTTTCCTCTGATGAGAGATCACAAGCAGCAGCAACAAAGTGACCAAACGTTAATGCAGACGTCTTCTTGATTAATTAAAGAATATTCCACAGGGAAATTCTTGAAATTTTCAAGAATTGAAGTGTAAAAGGATTGATCTATGCATGGCCAGTATGATTCTTTGTAGAAATTTTGGAATTTGATTCGCTTATATCCTGCAAATTCAGAGAGATGAGATGGCAAGACACGGTCACATAGTCAAAATTTAGTTTGCTGCTCCATTAAATAAAGAATACAGACAGGCTTGCTATTTCAAAAATTTTTTAGCTTGCTAACTCTCCATGATATTGGCTTTCCTCCATGCGTCATAAAATTCAACTATGTGGTATAAAACTCTAATTTTCTATATATTATATTAATATTTAATATATCACTACAATACCACATAATATTAATAAATTATTATAATTACAAAAATATTAATCTCATCATTATACAGACTTTTTTTGTAGTATTAACAATTTTTTTTATTTAATTGATGTCATCTGAGACTTAAATTTGAGATTTAATACAATTAAATTAAATTTTATTTATTTTAAAAAAAATTAATTTGACTCACAAAAAAATTACTAAATTAGTTTTAATCTAATTTTTTAATTTGTAAGAATATTTTGATATAAAATAGAAAAAGTATAATCTTAGGTCCATGATGATTTGTAATCTATATTAATAATTTTATTAGTTTTACCACATTAGTTGCATGTGATGTTAGTATCATATGCTTATGATCTCATGTTAGAAATAATGTTCATTAATATTATTATTAATGTATTATCGTTGTTTGTCCTTTGTTTCTTATTTAATTGATTTTTACCATTTACATTACCGTTCCTTTTTTTTCTTCTTTTTTATGACTTAAATGCATTTAAGTCACGTGTGGTTGACTTCATTTGTGTTTTAATTTCTTTTGATTTTGAATTACACTATAAGATTTATATAGTTTTCAATTTTGATAATTAGAATTCTCTTTCAAAATTAATTAAATTTAAAACTTATTTTTAATTGTAAAAAACTTTATAAAAATAAAAAATTATGAAGTTAATTTTTTAAGTGACTGTGATTGATTTTATTTTTTCCAATCATTTTAGAATTAATAATGTTTTGAATTTTAATAAGTTCAATTTTTGTAACTCTAAAAAAGGTTTTAAAAGATAAATTTAAAAAAAAGAAAAAAAATGTCACAATAATTCAAAAAAATTGAATCTCATAATATTTGGATTTTGTGAACTTTTTAAAAATTAAATAAAAGCTCTAAAATTAGTAGAATTAAGATAAAATGAATCAATTAGTAAAGTGAAAAATCACAAAAATCTTATAGCATAAATTAGAATTAAAAAAAGTAAAATAAAATAAAATAAAATATAAAGAATTCAAGTGCATTTAATTTTTTTATTTTTTTTAAATTGACTCTAATTATTATTAGATCTCAAAATTTTAGTGATTATAGGAATTTAGTAAAATATTCCACATCAAATCTCATGAATTAGTTTATCTCAGTTAATTTGAGTGAGGAAAGAAAAAAAAAAAAAAACCTACGCTACGGTTAGAATTCCACCCTTTAATCTCACCCAAAGAACAATACTTTTCTTCTAAACTAAACAACCAAAAATGTTACAGAAAGAAAAAGGTGGCCAATTCATAAGAAAATAGAAGAAAAGGTTTTTTTAAAAAAAATAAAAATAAAAATAAAAAAATAAAAGAATGAAGCCATCCAACAGCTGCTGCCTTGCACACGCAAAGAAAAGGCGGGGGGCGATGTCCAGAAGTTTCCTTAATTGTCTGGTTAAGAGTTAATTCCCAGAGCATTTTGATCTTCAACTGCCGGTGGACATTGCTGTAGAGTCGTAAAAGTCTTAAAAGAGAAATTGATGGCCAACCAAATGTCAAGCTATATAGCTTCTAGTATTGATAGTCAATTGGGGACTCTGTCTACTACCCCATCGGAGCAATGTCTATTCAAAGTTCCCAACCGTCTGAGAAGAGTTAACGAAAACTCCTATGAACCAGACATCATTGCGATAGGACCTTACCACCATGATAAAAAGCATTTACAGGCTACCAAAGAGCACAAGTTGCGCTATCTTCAGTTGCTTTTACAACGCAGAGGGGAGGAAAGCGTGGTGAGCTATGTCCGAGCAGTGTCAGAATTGGGGGAAAGAGCCCGCAAATGCTACGCGGATGCTATGAGCCTCGAAATACGCGAGTTTGTGGAAATGATGCTCCTCGATGGTTGCTTCATTGTTGAGCTGATTCGCAAGGGTGCAACAAAAGCTTCGGAAAGCGACGATGACCCCATTTTCAAGTTTGAAATGATCTTATATTCCCTGAAGCATGATATGCTTTTACTAGAAAATCAACTTCCATTCTTCATCCTGGAAAAACTATTTAACATGACTCTGATGCCGACGGACGAAACAGATTTTATTGATTTGATTTTCAGGTTCTTCCAAGTGTTTCCAGGGCCAGGGTACAAAAGACAAGATCGGCGTTCTTCTCAGGACATCCAGCATCTATTGCGGCTAATGCATGATAATTGGCTGCCTTCTCCAGAAGGAATGAGGGCCTACAGGGATAAAGGAGAAAATGAAACAGAAAGCCCTAGCTATTTGATTGCATTGTTTGCTAATTGTGGACGCATTCGGCAGAGGAAAAAGGATGATGACACACAGAGTCAGATGCGCTGTGCCTCAGAGCTTGAAGAGGCTGGAATCAAGTTCAAAAGGGCTGAGGAGTGTAGTTTGTTTGACATAAAATTTGAAAATGGTACATTGCTAATCCCTAAATTGACAATTGAAGATAGAACAGAGTCTCTCCTGCGAAATCTTATTGCATATGAGCAATTCTCAAGGGTAAGCGATGATCCCTACCACGTTATTGACTACACCATGTTCATGGATTGCCTCATCAACACCGAAAAGGATGTGAATTTACTACGTCGCCGCAAGATCATCGACAATTGGCTGGGAGATGATGCAGTGGTTGCTACTTTGTTCAACAAGCTTCTTGACAATGTCAGACTCTATCATGACAAGTCCTATTATGCTGATACATATGAACAGGTGAACAAGCACTGCAGCAAGCAACGGAATGTGTGGAAGGCGAAATTACGACACGATTATTTCAACAGTCCTTGGGCTCTTATTTCATTTTTAGCAGCTTTCCTACTGCTGTCACTCAGCTTCATTCAAACTCTATATTCTGTTCTTTCTTACTATAAGAGTTCGTGATTCCTAAACAATATCTAAGTCCTTGCTTAACAGGCTGTGTTTTTTTTTTTTGGCTTTTTTATGCTGTTGGAATGCCGATATCAAGGCATTACTGTTCAATAAGGAATAGCATTGAAGAACTATTGATCAATGTCTCATTGTTTCTCAACGATGATGCTTTGTCTACATGCACCGACAAATAACACCAGGAAACCAGGAAACGCATTGTGGTTGGGTTCTAATGTCACCTTTAGGCTCTGGCTTTACTTCAACATTGTTTCCAACTTCTTCACAAAACCAACCAGTTACCGTAGCTGAGCCTTGTATGTGCAAAGGGCCATGAGTTCCTATATTCTCTCTTCTTATTACTATGTATAGAAATTTTCAAAAATTTTAAACCCTTTAAGTATATTTAACCTTTACTTGCAATAATATTTGTCAAAAACATTTTAATTATCTTTTGAGAAAACATCCTACCCAATGATTGCAAAATTCTGTGATGACCCATCAAAGATTGTTGGCTGATTGGGAGCTGGTGATAAACACAAGTAAATCATGTTTATAGACCAGCTTTAAGAAAGCTGAGAAATGTTATTGTAGGCCGCGGTGGTGGCAGTAGTGCCTTGCATACTTTTGGAGCTACGAGCCCTTCTTTGCAGGGGAAATCAAAAAGTCACATCCTTCATGATCGGATTAGGAAGATGAAGCTTATAGGGAGTTGTGGGTTGCAGCATTCTGTTGATGATGCCCAGAAAAAAAAAAAAAAAGGTGGGGGGTGGGGGAGCAGATTGATGCAGATGTTGAGCAGTGGCTTTTGAGTGCGGATGAAGTCATTGAAGTGGCTGAAAAAATTTTAGGGGACGAAATGCAACAAGTTATGGGTTGCTTCATCGGTTTGTTATAAAAAAATAAACGACAGAATGGTAGTCAAAATGGCAGCTGCAGAGCGATCTTCCATTATTGCTGCACTCTTAAAATGATTCCAAATTTGATAAGAGTTTCTTCCTGTGATTACACGAGTTGTCATCAGCAGCAGCAGCGGGGAAGCCATTGCCAATGATAGACTGAAAGTGTCATTGTTGCATACTGCCTTTCTGGAAGAACTCTGAAAAGAATTCAATATTAAGCAATTTCCATATTCCATTGTTTAGCATTCATAGAATCCAATTCTACTTGACTTTTGCAATATCTCTTTGTGTATCTTTATTTTTACTTACCGGGACTCAGGCTTGGCCACCTTCTTCGTTCGTTTCTGCAATATCCTTCGTTTATAGTCAACTAAGTGTTATATCTTCTACCACAGATAATCCCTGGCTATTAAGGGTATCATCTGCATAGGGTGAACAAAAATATTGTATAATAACTACACCTTACCTTACCTTCCTGGTAACTTCAGCTGCTTCTTCATCAGAAAAAGAGTGAAGAGTTAAGTCTTTTCAAACCTCATTGCAAGGATTCAACGTTGAAAGAAAAAAAAGGAAAAAAACATTTTTTTACATTGTTGATGATCAACCCCATTCTCTTGATTTCTAAATAAGCTTTTCAGTCATCAAATCAGATGCCTTAAGGGCAATCACAGTCTAATTGATCTCTAACAATTCCCATTTGGAATAAGAATTGGTTTGAAATATTGATCGATTGCCCTTATTCACGTCACACGTACACCATTTATTTAACTTTTGAAATATCTATGATTTTTAATTACCCGAGAAAAAAAATGGGATGTACCTTACAAATTCCTTAAATATAGAAAATTCTTGGGGGAACTACAACAATTGTTTGCTTGTCAAAATCACTAATCATATTCTTGGGCAAATGCAACTATATTTACATTCACCATTCCGAAGAAAAAGTCAATGGTGGAAAGTCATTTCCCATATGTCATCACAACATGCGTGTAAGAAAGCTTTTTTTTTTTTTT
>JAGSHU010000164.1:0-14590 GCA_021533255.1 Ceriops tagal | reverse complement strand
AGATTTGTAATTGGTTGGCAAAGGGGGAGAGAAGCAACAGTGCAGGGGGAGCTGTTAAGAAAGAGGGAGTGCATATTTAGGGGGAGTTGAAACTGCTACATAGTGGCTTTTGTTATGAGTGTTGCCAACAATTACAAAGGGGGAGATTGTTGTTCCCACAGTCTTGTATGGGTTGTAATTGTTATCAACTAGGGTTAAGTGTGCAAGAAAGTAAAGCCACATGGAAGGGCAAGAAGGTAAAAGCCACATAGAGGGGCAAGAAAGTAAAGCCACATGAAAGGGCAAGAAAGTAAAAATAAAGCCACATGGAGGGGTAAGAAAGTAAAGCCACATGAAAGGGCAAGAAAGTAAAAATAAAGTCACACGTAAGGGCAAGAAAGTAAATCTGCTGCGTAAAGGCAAGAACGTAAATCTGCCACGTAAGCCCTATTAGGGTTTCATGGAAGAGAGTATATAAAGACCTTGGAAGACAAAACTAGGGAAGGCCAACACAATTGAATACACGACAAAACACAAAGAGAGAAAGGCCAACATAAGAGAGAATACATGACAAGAAGAGAGGGTGAACAGCATAAACACAAAGAGTAAGTTCAGAAAACACAAGAGAAATCGTTCAACCAAAGGAGCAAACAGCAAACCACCACCTGCAAAGGAGAAGACATGGCTGGACAGCAACCAAAGGTGAATGGCAAATCACAAATCAGAAGGTGTTAGACGGCAAAACACAAAGGGTGACTGGCCAAAGAGAGAAAACACAAAGGAGGAACTGTCTAAGCAAGGAGACAACCGGCCAAACACAAGCTACATGTCAAGCTAGGGTATTCGGCCAAAAGAGAATTCAGCCAACCAACCTACACGGCCAAACAAGGTAAGCGTCCATACAACCCTACACAGTAAAGCACAACCAACGGCAAAGGGCTGGATGGCCAGGCAAGGAGGAGAACGGCCAAGGCAAAGTGAACAGCAATAAGGAGAGCATGGTCACAACACACCAATGGCAAGTGAGACCTTGGTGAGTCAAAACCCTACAACAAGGAAGAGTAAACCAGATGGACATAAGAGTGAACACACGGCAAACCAAGGGAGACCTTGGACAGCAAGGGAAACCGGGCAATGGCTAAAAGAGAGAGGACGTCTAACCAACCTACACGGCCAAGCAAAGAGGTGAACGGCGAAATAGGTGTGAACAGCAAGGAGGAGAATGGCCAACCAAGAGTGGACAGCCAAAGCAAGGTGGATGGCTAGGAGACAGCATGGCAAGGAGACAACACACAGCAAAAGGAGATAACACCAAGGGATACCTTGGAAAACAAGGGAAATCGTGTGACAGTTGGAGAAAATTGTATGACTCGCGTAAGAAAGAAGATAGCACACCGTCCGTAAGGGAAGAGAGGAGAAACCGTGAAAGAGGTGACCACCGGGAGAGCAAACCAAGCTGCCTAGAGGTGTGAAAAGGACAGGTGCAAACCAGAAATAGTGGTAAGGCATGTGACCAGCAAGGCGTGCAAACCAGAAACCTACATGGGACGTGAAACGCCAAACCAGAAGCGTGCATGAGGCGTGTGACCAGCGAAGGGTGCAAACCAAAAATGTGCATGAGACGTGTAACGCCAAACCAAAAACGTGAAGCAGGCCGTGAGACGTAGAACGGCAAACCAGAAACGTGAGGCGAGCCATGAGACAAGGAGACGGGTGAGACCGTGAGACGATGAAAGCAGGAGCTATGTAAGACAACCTAGAGGAGGAATTCAGCGAAGCATCAGAAAGAACTCAATGTATTTCTAGATTTCTTCAAGAGAGGTTAGAGAGCGTTGCGGTGAACTTCTAAGTGGCAGTGGAGCAGCCTTTCAATTCAACAGAGGCAAGACAAGCTAGAAGAAGGGTAGACATAGTAAGTGACACTCTTTGTATTGTACTTGCTTAGTAATTGCAATAGTGAAAAGAGCAGAGGATTAAGACATCCATTGTAACTGGAATTCTTAAGTATAGTGGATAGTCTCGGTAAGGAAGAGTCCCTACCACCGTGGATGTACGTTACATTGACGGAACCACGTAAATCTCGTGTGTCCTTAATTTGCTTTACATTCTATGTTTTGAATTGAGTTGTGAACGCAGCTAAAGTATCAACCAACCCATAACCTAATGAAGACCTAAACAAGAACATACGAATTGTCTATTAGGCAAGGTGTTTGAAAGGTGACTTTGGGGACCATTGTGATTAGTAGGTAGTAATAGATCTACCTTAGTCAAGTTTGAGAAAGAGTTTGCTTTTAAGAAGAGGTTGAAATTGTTCACTTACCTGTGAATTGTAAATTGTGGTGATACTGATTCACCCCCCTCTCAGTATCACAAACTAGTAGATCCTAAGGAGAAGTCGGGAACTTCACTAAAATGGTTAATAGTATACCAATAATAGAATAATTTGCTAAAATTAAGAGAATACTTGATCACTTTTCACAATACAAGATATTTATGGATGAAACTATTATTATGAGTTCAATAATAGACAAATTACCTCATTCATGTAAAGATTTTAAGAGAAGCTTAAAGCACAAAGTAGAAGATATTTCTCTTGAAAAACTTACTAATTATCTTTGTGTAAAAAAAGAGTTTTATACACAAGAAGAAAACAAAAAGTAAGTCTCTCAGTTTTCAATAATGCATGTAGTTAAAGATGAATAATCCAGCAAGTTCCTTAATAAGAGAAAGAATCAATCCAATGGTGACAAAAGGCAACATAAAAGGCAGAAAACAAATGGAAAATGTTATTTTTGTCATAAGGAAAGACAATATAAATTTGAGTGCCAACTTTTCAAAAAGGAAAAGAAAAGGCAAGCTTTTATTGGAGCAACAAATGAGAAATTGGTTGTTATGATTATAGAGATCAACTTAGTAGCAGATAACAACACTTGGTGGATTGATTTTAGAGCTACTTGATATGTTTGCAAAAACAAAAACTCTTCAAAGAATTGAAACCAATAATTGATGGTACTATAGTATACATGAGAAATTCTACTATAGTTCCTATTATACGAATTGGAGAAGTAGAGTTGCAGTTCACTTCTGGGAGAGTCATTACTCTTACAAATGTATTTTATGTTCCAAAAATTAGAAAATATTTGGTTTCAGGTAATCTCTTAAACAAATATGGGTTAAACTTGTATTTGAGGCAAATAACTTTGTTTTCTCAAAAAGAGGCATATTTATGGGAAAAGGTTACTTATGTGATGGAATGTTCAAACTTAATATCAATAATAATAATGTTTTTACTTATATTGTTAAGCATTCTTCTTTATGGTATTATATATTAGGTCATATAAATTTAGAAGATTACAAGGTATGATTAAATTAGAACTACAGCCATATTTTGGTACATTTAGAAATAAATGCACAACTTGTATGTTAACAAAAATAACTAGAAGTACATTTTTAAGCATTTAAAGATCTTCAAGTATGTTAGAATTAATTCATAGTGATGTATGTGATTCGCATCACACCCCAACACTAAAAGGAAAGAGACATTTTGTGATATTTATTGATGATTACTTTAGATTTTGCCATGTTTATTTATTGTATACTAAAATGAAGTTCTTGAAAAATTCAAAATATATAAATTTGAAGTTGAGTTATAATGTGAATTTGTTATTAAGTACTTATGATCTGATAAAGGAAGCAAATATTATGACGTTGCATTCTTTAAGTTTGTAAGAATCATTCATCAAACAACTATTCCTTATACACTACAACAAAATAGTGTTGCTAAACATAAAAATTGAACATTGATGGAAATGGTCAATGCTATGTTGTCAAATTCAGGCTTAAGCTACGGATTTCAAGGTGAGGCATTATTCACAACATGTCACATTTTGAATGAAGTTCCAATAAAAAGGAACAAAACAACCCCATATGGGTTTTGGAATAAAAGGAAACCAAAGCTTAATTACTTAAGACTTTAGGGTTGCAAAGCAATTGTTAGAATTCCTAAACTCAAAAGGGAAAAATTGGATAAAAGGGAAATTAAGTGTACTTTCTTAGGATATACTTACAATAGCAAGGTTTATTAATTCTTGGTCATATAACCTAACATCTTTATATCTGTTAACACAATCATAGAATCAAGTGATGTTATTTTAGATGAAAATAAGTTCATCTCTACTCCTAGAATTTCATAATAGAAACAAGTTCTTGATAAAGAAAATAAGGCATTGGCCAAAGGAAATGAAAATGATGAAGTCATTGAACTTCGTCAAAGCAAAAGAGCAAGGAAAGAAAAATCTTATGGTTCTAATTACTTTATGTTCTTAATAGAAGGAACAAGAGAATCAATGAATAATCAAATTCATATTGCTTCAATATTGAAAATAATCCCAAGATATTTAGTGAAATGATGAAATCGCAAGATGTTGTGTTTTGGAAAAAAGTAGTAAATGATGAAATGAATTAAATTATGAGTAATAAAACATGGAAATTAATAGACCTTCTACCTAGTACAAAGCCAATTAGATGTAAATGGATTTTCAAAAAGAAAAGAAAGGTTAATGGAACCATTGATAAGTTTAAAATTAGGTTAGTTGAAAAAGGCTTTACATAAAAGTATAGCATTGATTATTTTGATACATACTCACCAATGGCTAAAATTGCCACAATCAGGCTTCTATTGCACTTGCCTCAATTCATAGCCTAGTAATTTATCAAATGGATGTAAAAACAACATTCCTAAATAGTGAATTAGAAAATGAAATGTAGATGGAGCAACTTAAAAAGATTTGTTGTGCCTGGTCAAGAGAAAAAGGTATGTAAACTAGTTAAATCCTTATATAAAGTAAAACAAACACCTAAGCAATGGCATTAAAAATTTAATAAGATGGTATTTGTTAATGGATTCAAGATTAATGAATTAAACAAATATGTTTATAACAAGTTTGAAGAAGGAAGAGGTGTCATTATTTGTTTATATATAGACGACATGTTAATTTTCAAGAATGACTTAAAACAAGTTGAAGTTACCAAAAAGTTTTTGTCAAGTAACTTTGATATGAAAGACATGGGTAAGACAAATGTCATTTTTGGAATCAAAATTTTATGAGATCAAAAAAGTATAATATTATCTCAATCACATTATATTGGAAAAGTTCTCAGTAAATTTAATCATTTTGACTATATTCCAACCTCTACCCCATTTGATCCCAACATGAATTTTACTAAGAATGTTGGAAGTCTAGTATGACAACTGGAATATACCAAGGTAATAGGATGTCTAGTGTACACAATAACAAGTATAAGGTTAGACATAACCTATACAGTTAACAAAATGAGTAGGTATATAAGTAATCATAGTGACATGCATTGACTTGGAGTAAGTAAAATCCTAAAATATCTAAAGAAAATAATGAATTATGATATAAGTTATACAAGTTACCCTTCTATTTTAGAAGGATATTTAAATACCAGTTGAATCATTGATAAAAAAAGATCATACTTCAACTAATGGATAGATCTTTATATTTGGTAGAGGTGCAATTTCTAAGGATTCTAAGAAACAAACATATATAACAGATTTTGCAATAGCTGCAAAATTTATAGCATTAACTTCAACAAGTAAAGAAGTAACAGGATTAAGGTATCCATTGTAACTGGAATTCTCAAGTATAATGGATAGTCTCGGTAAGAGAGAGTCCCTACCACCGTGGATATACGTCACGTTGACGGAACCACGTAAATCTCGTGTGTCCTTAATTTGCTTTACATTCTGTGTTTTGAATTGAGTTGTGAACGCAGCTAAAATATCAGCCAACCCATAACCTAACGAAGACCTAAACAAGAACATCCGAATTGTCTATTAGGCAAGGTGTCTGAAAGGTGACTTTGGGGACTATTGTGATTAGTAGGTAGCAATAGATCTACCTTAGTCGAGTCTGAGAAAGAGTTCACTTTTAAGAAGAGGTTAAAGTTGTTCACTTACCTGTGAATTGTGAATTGTGGTGATATTGATTCACCCCCCCTCTCAGTATCACAAACTAATAGATCCTAGGGAGAAGTCGGGAACTTCAATTGGTATCAAAGCACAGGTTCTTAGTTTGAAGCTTAACAGCTTGGTGTACTAGTTTGAAGGGATCTAGAAGTTTGACTTGTTTAGCATACTGAGAAATGGAAGCCGGTACCAACATTAGCACCACTTACAGCAAGAAGGTTCTAATCTTCAACGGAACCAACTACTATATGTTAAGAGCAAGAATGCAAGTGGTATTTGCAACCATGGGCATGAACATGGTGAAATGCGTACAGAAGGGTTTTGTGGCTTTAGAAGAAGGTAAAGACCCAATCCCAGAGGAATTAAGGCAGTTTGAGATAAATGGGAAGGCCTCAAACGTCATCATTTCAGCATTGACAGATGTTGAGTATGCTAAAGATATGGACTACAAGTCTGCCAAGGAGATATAGGACAGATTGCAGAAAGTCTATGAAGATGATGGCAGAATGAAAGAGGCCAAGCTTCAAGTGTTCAAGGAGAGATATGAATCTCTTATAATGCAGAAAAATGAGACAGTTCAAGAGTTCTTCACTAGGGTTATTGACGCTGTAAACGACCTGAGAAGTCATGGGAAGAACAAGAAGGACTTATCAATTGTGAAGAAAATTCTGAGAATTCTGCCTGAGAGGTTTGCCTCAAAGGTAACAGCCATAGAGGAGAGTAGAGATCTCAATTCTATGTCTCTGCATGATCTCCAGTGCAATCTCATTGCATATGAGATGAGGATAAAGTCAACTGAAAGCTTTGTAACAACAAAGGGATCAAAGGAGGCAGCTTTCAAAGCTATGAAGCACTTGAAGATAAAAGAAGAGGAAGAATCATCCAATGAGGATGATGATGAGGAGGAGGAAGAAAATGAAGGTGAAGTATTGGCTTACTTCACAAGGAAATTCAAAAAGGGGTGTAAGAAGGGAAAAGGACAGTTGTCCTTGAGATGTTATCGATATGGGCAGACTGGACACTTTGCTTCTCAGTGCAAAGTGAAACTTGATGATGAAGATGATGATGGTGATGATGAGCAGAATTCAAGATGGAGAAGATCATCATTCAAATCAAAGTGAATCAAACAAGTTGAAGCAAACTTTGAGGAAGCTGAAAGTCAAAAGGATGAAATAAGGGCTGAACATATTAACTTGAAGAGAAGATTTGAAGAACAGTTCAAAATATGTGAAGACCTTACAATAGAGCTTGGCTCAAGGACTTCAACAATTGAAGAAATGGAGATAGAGTTGCTGAGACTTCAGTAACAACTCAAAAAGTGAGAAGAACTTGCAGAAGTTTAAAGTGGTAGGAGAAACAAGCTTTGCAAGAGAAAAGAAGAATGAGACTTTGCCACAAAAGTTGAAAGAGAAGGCTATGACTCAGGTAAAGATAACTGAAGAAGAGAAGACATTTATCAAACCAAAGCCAGGGCCAAAAATGATGTATGTGGTTAAAGAGCAGCAGCCCATAGCTGCTATGTCTCAGAAAGAAAAGAAAGTCAGCTAGCCAAGGGCAATAGCTGAACAAAAGAAGGAGAAGAAGGTGACTGAAATGAAAGTCACACAAGCAAAAAAGCTAGCTACTTTGCCTACACAGCAAGTGATGAACAGAAGAAGACAAGCTGTGATCAGACCCAAGAAGAGGCAGTTTCAAGGTCATTGCCTTTATTGTAGAGTTTGAGGTCATAAGGCGAGTAACTGCTGGTGGAGAAGGCCAGTATATGTCTCCAACTTGAGAAGATACGATGCTGTATACAGGGGGAGACAATACAAAATTAAGAGGAGAACACCTGTCAGGAGTTCTTGCACATACTATAAAAGGCAAGGACACACTGACAAGGATTATTGGTGGAGGCCCAGATCAGTGGTTTCAAAGAACAAGTTTGCTATATTGGCAGACTTGGAACAGTGTGAAAGGTGCGGACAGGATGGTCATAATGTCAAGAGATGCATGACACTTCTCCCTAAGCAAGAGTAGGCACTCAATGGCACAGTGAAAACAAGCGGTGCAATCAAAGTTGAGAAAAAAGAGAAAGCTATCTTCCAGTTAGTTCAAAAGAAGGAATATAAAGCAAAAAGGGAGGTGGCTAATATAGCTAAAAATGCATTAAAGGTTGATTGCAAGGATAAGCAGTGGATGCACTTCACACATGACGGGAGACAAAAGTAAATTGTCAAAGCTAAACAAGTCAAGAGAAGGCAGAGTCAAGTTTGGCAATGATGATTCACTCAACATTAGTGGTCAGGGGTCAGTAAATATTGGAAAAGGAAAGCTAAAAGATGTTCTGCACGTTGAAGGACTCAGATATAATTTAGCATCTATCAGCCAACTATGCAATGACGACCACAAAGTGATATTCACAAAAACAGGTTGCCAAGTAAAGAGTAAAGAAGGCAATAGTGTTGCAGTCGAGAAGAGAACAGCTGGAAATTAGTACGTGATTGATGAGGACAAGACAAACAACTGTCTACTTACAAAGAAAGAAGAAAATCAGCTCTGGCATAGGAGGCTGGGACACTTATCACAAAAGAACATGAGGAAGCTAACCACTACTCATGCAATCAGAGACATTCCCAACCTCAGGAGAGAGAAAGAGTATGTTTGCTCAACATGCTCTAAAGGAAAACATGCCAACAAGCAGTACGAGACCAAAGAGTTCAGTTCTGAAGCAGTGCTTGACATTGTGCATACTGATTTGTGTGGACCGATGAGGACAAAAGGGTTGAAAGGTGAAAGGTACTTCATTTTGCTTGTTGATGATTATTCGAGAAGGACCTGCCTCATGTACCTCAAACACAAGTCAGAAGTTTTGAATTGCTTCAAGAGATACAGAAGATTGGCTGAAAATGAGAGTGGAAGGAAGATCAAAGTATTGAGGTCAGATCAAGGCACTGAATTTACAAATGAAGCTATTGAGAAGAGTGAGTTTGAAGATGAAGAAAGAGATCCTCTTGCAACTAAGATGGTGCAAGGAAGAAAGACAAAGAAAACATGGAGCAGTGCTCATCAAGGAGATCAGATCATAGGTGACCCATCAGTAAGAGTTGCAACAAGAAGAAGAATTGTGGGAGCTACTGCTTTACTCTCACAAGTTGAACCTAAATTTGTTGAAGAGGCTATTCAAGACAAAGCCTAGGTCAAAGCTATCAATGAGGAGCTGGATCAAAATGGGAAGAATGATGCATGGGAGCTGGTTCCAAGACCTACTAATAAGAATGTCATAGGAACAAAATGGGTATTTAGGAATAAATACAATGAAGATGGCAAGGTGGTGAGGAACAAGGCCAGGTTGGTTTGCAAAGGCTACACTCATATAAAAGGGGTAGATGTTGATGAAACTTTTGCACCAGTAGCAAGGTTAGAAACTATCAGAATGTTCTTAATTTTGGCAGCACACAAGAGGTATAAAGTCTATCAAATGGATGTGAAATCCGCCTTTCTGAATGGGCTCCTGAAAGAAGAAGTGTATATTAAACAACCCAATAAAGTACAAATCAGTGAGGATGAGACACATGTATGCAAGTTGAAGAAAGCCTTGTATGGTCTTAAGCAAGCTCTAAGAGCATGGTACAGTAGGCTGGATGCATACTTGAGAGGGTTGAACTTCAGAAGAGGAACGATTGATAATAACCTGTATGTGTTCAACTCAAAGAAAAGCCAGCTGATAACCATAGTATATGTAGATGACATCATCTTTGGAGGGGATCACTTTGAGTTATGCCAAGACTTTGCACAGAAGATGAGTGAGGAATTTGAGATGTCATTGATTGGAGAAATGACGTACTTTCTTGGATTACAGATAAAGCAGTGTGAAGAAGGTATCTTTATTTCTCAGACGAAATATGCCAAAGAGATGCTGAAAAGGTTTGGTATAGAGGATAGTAGACTTGTCAGTACCCCTATGACAATGGGCTACAAGTTAACAAAAGATCAGGAAGGAAGGAGTACAAGCCCTACAGAGTACAAGAAGATGATAGGGAGCCTTCTGTACCTTACAGCATCAAGGCCTAATCTTATACAAGTTGTGTGCGCTGCCAACAGATTCCAAGCTGATCCTAAAGAGTATCATGTATTAGTAGTGAAAAGAATCCTAAGGTACCTCAAAGGAACACTGGAAATGGGTTTGTGGTATCCAGCCATGGATTCTGTTAAACTACAAGCATACACTGATGCATACTGGGCAAAAAGTATACATGATAGAAAATCAACCAGTGGCTGCAGCTTCTACTTGGGTTCACAGTGTGTTGCATGGTTAAGTAGAAAGCAAAACAGTGTTGCTTTAAGCACAGCTGAGGCTGAGTATATGGCTGCTTGTACAGCATGTACACAGGTGATATGGATGCTAAGACAATTGGTAAACTTGGGTGTTGAAGTGAAGTTACCAGTGAGTGTACTTTGTGATAATCAAAGCACTATTAATCTCAGCAAGAATCTGGTTCAACATTCGAGGAGCAAGCATATTGACATCCGGTATCACTTTATCAAAGATCAAGTGGAACAAGGTATAATTCAGTTGGAGTATGTTGGCACTAAAGATCAAATTTTAGATATTCTAACTAAACCTCTCTCTACAGAACTGTTTGAAAAGCATAAATTGAGTCTATCTGTGCAAATGCCTCCTCAAGCCTGAAGTTCAGGTGAATCCTCCATCTCCACTTTACGAGTTTTTTAGATTTGTAATTGGTTGGCAAAGGGGGAGAGAAGCAACAGTGTAGAAGGAGCTGTTAAGAAAGAGGGAGTGCATATTTAGGGGGAGTTGAAACTGCTGCATAGTGACTTTTGTTATGAGTGTTGCCAACAATTACAAAGGAGGAGATTATTGTTCCCACAGCCTTGTATGGATTGTAATTGTTGTCAACTAGGTTTAAGCGTGCAAGAAAGTAAAGTCACATGGAAGGGCAATAAGGTAAAAGCCACATGGAGTGGCAAGAACGTAAAAGTCATATGGAAGAGCAAGACAGTAAATTCGCCCTATTAGGGTTTTATGGAGGAGTATATAAAGGCCAACACAATTGAATACATGGCAAAACACAAAAGTGTGTGGACGGCCAAATAGAGAAAATAGAAAAACACAACATACGGTCAAAGCATACCGACGACAAACGAACAGCAGAACAAGGGAGGGCAAAATAGAAAAGAAGTAGTCGTAGTGAACAGTGTAGCTGTCGAGTGAACAGTGGCCATCAAGTGAACAGTAGCCGTCGTGAATAGTGTAATCGTCGAGAGCGAGAGAGAGAGAGAGAGAGAGAAAGAGGAGATGGTCGACGACTGGGCTGAACGAAGAACAACTGTCGAGAAAGAGAGAAAGAGGAGACGACTAAAAGGGCTGGACGACCGGACGGAAGACCGAAAGAGCAAAATGGCAAAGCCATTGGAAGAGAGAGAAAGCAGTCATCAGATGAAGCAGTCATCGGAAATAGGAGAGGTCGGCAAATTGAGCAAATCAGAGCAGACCGGCGGAAAGAGAAAAAGAAACCCAACAGCCGAAACAAACGGTTGGCCAAAACATAAGAGAGAGAAAACACAATTGTTGGAAAAGAGAGAAAACACAGCCGTCGAAAGAGAGAGAAAAGAGGTATACGGCCAGAACGAAGGTGTGGATTGCGAAGGAGAGAAAATCCAACACAGCCAAAGAAGAGTGAACAGCTGGACGGTAAGAGAGAGAAATCTGGCGGTAAAAGAGAGAACTCCAGCAATAAGAGAGAGAAATCCGATTGGATAGCAAGAGAGAGAGAAATGGACAAGTGCAACGGGGTGAGACCAGAACGTGTGACGACGTGACACAAGGAGACGGGTAAGATCGTGAGACGATGAAAGCAGGAGCTATGTGAGATAACCTAGAGAGGGAATTCGGCAAAGCATTGAAAGAACTCAACGTATTTCCAGATTTCTTCAAAAGATGTTAAAGAGTGTTGCGGTGAACTTCTAAGCGGCAGTGGAGCAGCCTTTCAATTCAACAGAGGCAAGACAAGTTAGAAGAAGGGTAGATACAGTAAGTGACACTCTTTGTATTGTATTTACTTAGTAATTGCAATAGTGAAAGGAGCAGAGGATTAAGACATCCATTGTAACTGGAATTCTCAAGTATAGTGGATAGTCTCAGTAAGGGAGAGTCCCTACCATCGTGGATGTACGTCACGTTGACGGAACCACGTAAATCTCGTGCGTCCTTAATTTGCTTTACGTTCTGTGTTTTGAATTGAGTTGTGAATGCAGTTAAAGTATCAACTAACCCATAACCTAACGAAGACCTAAACAAGAACATCTAAATTGTCTATTAGGCAAGGTGTCTGAAAGGTGACTTTGGGGACTATTGTGATTAGTAGGTAGCAATAGATCTACCTTAGTCGAATCTGAGAAAGAGTTTGCTTTTAAGAAGAGATTGAAGTTGTTTACTTACCTGCGAATTGTAAATTGTGGTGATACTAATTCACCCCCTCTCAGTATTACAAACTAGTAAATCCTAAGAAGTCGGGAACTTCACAATTCAAAAGAAAAAAAAAATTGAACTTTATACATTTCATTTTGCTTTTTTTTAATGATGTATATAAAGAAAATGTTAGTCTGTTATAGTGAAAGTTTAACCATAATTTAACATATTTTTATGTAGTTAATAAATGTACAACTTCTCTTGATATATATATACATTTATAATTGACAAATTATGATATCACCTTCGTACTTTTTCTTCTGCCTGATGTATATGATATCAAACTAGAATGGAAACTACAGCCATTACGCACGAGAAGCCTTTGAGAGCAAGCAGATGTGATGGGAAATTATCACACTATACAGTTTTGGCCCATGGAAATTATTAGTTCGGCAGTCAGCAATGCTGCATGGTTCACCATATGATAAACTTGGGTTGGATGCATTTTTACTTATTGTTGCGCATTTGTTTTCTCATGCTCATGCTCTTGAAGGGTCTATCTTTTTATTTTTTTTGTTTTGGAAATCTACGTATTAAACTTCATCAATTTTGACGTCAAAATTTTACTAATAATCTCTATATTATCTCAAGCAATTTTACTTAAGTAACTTGTCTTTGTAGCACAGTGGCCAGTGCATTTGCCTTTTAGGCAAGCAGTCGTGAGTTCAAATCTCACCATGGACACTAATTTAGAGAAACTTACTTCATTACCCTTCTTTTTATATCTTATAACACACGCAGCGGGCATCTGTAAAACGCAGCAAAATAATGAAATACCCATCAAGTGCGACGCACATCTTGTGCGCTATGCGGTGAGTCCCTTACATTAATAAGGGGGGATTCAAACTAGAAAATTCAAATTTTGCTTTTAATAATTAAATTTTCATTATATACTTGTTATTATTATTATTATTATTTTATATGTTAGCTTCTTTTTTTTGTTGCAAAATCATTTTAGTATTAATAATGTCCAAAGTAATTTTTGTTGTGAAAATTTTAAAATATTTTATAAATTGTTTTGCAAAAATTAGATGACTTCAAATTAAAATTTATAAAAATAAATAAAATAAAAATTGAATTAAATATTTATGAATTTCATGTTATTTTATAATTTTTACATCACTATTAGTAAATAACTTGTATAAAGGTTATTCTCTCTATATATAATATTAATTACTATTATATGTGAAATTAATTAGAATTTAAAGCTTATTTCATCAACTTGAAATCATATACATAACTTAAGTTCTCTTTAAGGTAAAACTAGTAGTTCCTAGTAACAAATTAAAAAGCTATATTTTTTATCTTTTAAATTTTTTAGTTGCCCGTCTTGTAATTTGTATATAACTCAAGTTGTCATTTATTTACTATTACAAAGATTCATTTTAATGTCTTGTTGTATTAATTAGGAAATTCTAGTAATAATAAGTCTTACTTTTTAATAAACTGGAGATATTTATTTTGTTGACTATAAAATTGAACTCAATTAAAGTTTTTGATTTATACATTTTAAAATTTAATATTAAAATAAAACTTTAGATTAATTTTAAAAAATCAGTTTTGTTTGATTTTCTTGCTTATTAACTAATTAAAAATTAATTTTAATAAAAAATAAAATAATTACTCTCTTATAAAAATTAAAAAATTGAGAAATTCTTAGTCTATATTATAAGTATAAACTTTTTATATGAATCGTCTTACTTGGACATAATTAGAACCAAAACTTGAGTATAAGACAATTTGCGATAGTTTTTAACTTTCTTATTGCTCCAGCGAAGTACATCAACCTCCTCAATTGAGAGTATTGAAAAGTCATCATTAAAAAATATTTCTATAAGCAAGTAGAAAACCTTATACTTTCCTTTCTATGTAGAAAATGTCATCATTATTTTGTCACTTTACCTTACCCTCGCGCTTTGAAGAAAAAAACAGAAAGAAATTTATAGGGGTTACCCAGACAACACAATCATTTATTACATATTCATAATTTTCATCTAACTCTGCTCCAACACCATGTGTAGAGTTCTAGCGATATAAATTTTCTCACATCCTCTACTCCATTTATGAGATGCCTCTTCTTTCTAGTTTTGGTCCACCCTATATATTTCCTGATTCATCAGATGCTGCAGTGATATTGCATGCAGAGA
>JAGSHU010000163.1:0-14596 GCA_021533255.1 Ceriops tagal | reverse complement strand
CACAAAAATGATTGTCAGTTGAAAAATAAAATTCTAATGGTTAGATTATATTTAATAAGATTTTTGGATGAACATAAATATATTATATATGTTTTTTTTACCTTTTAATTAATTAAATTGTTATTTGGTAACTTTTATAAAGTTAGCACAATCTTTCTGTTTTTTTTCTTTTTTTAGGTTGACAAATATAACAGGATCTATCTATATCATCTTCTGATGGCCTCATTAATTTTTTATTCTTTTTTATTCTTTTTAAGGTGTTTTAGAATTCTTTTAAGTTAATTTTAATTCTTATACTCGACTCAAAAAAGAAAAAAAAATTTAACTTTATACATTTTATTTTATTTTTTTTAATGGTGTATATAAAAAAAATATTAGTCTGTCAGTTTAATCATAATTTAATATATTTTTATACCGTTAATAAATATACAACTTTTCTTTATATATATCTATATTTTATAATTGACAAATTATGATATCACTTTCCGTACTTTTTCTTCTGCCTGATGTATATGATATCAAACTGGAATGGAAACTACAGCCGTTACGCACGAGAAGCCTTTGAGAGCAAGCAGATGTGATGGGAAATTATCACACTATACAGTTTTGGCGCATGGAAATTATTAGTTCGGCAGTCGGCAATGCTGCATGGTTCACCATCTGATCTGATAAACTTGGGTTGGATGCATTATTACTTATTGTTGTGCATTTGTTTTCTCATGCTCATGCTCTGCGTATTAAACTTCATCAATTTTTACTTCAAAATTTTACTAATAATATGTATATTATTTCAAGCAATTTCACTAAAGTTAAATGTCTCTGTAGCACAGTGGCCAGTGCATTTGCCTTTTAAGCAAGCAGAATCTCGCCGGGGACACTCAGAAAAAGAAACTTACTTCTTTAGTCTTCTCTTTTTATATCTTACAACACATAGCGGGCATCTGTAAAACACAGCAAAATAATGAAATACCCATCAAGTGCGACGCACATCTTGTGCGCTATGCGGTGAGTCCGTTACATTAAGAAGGGGGGATTCAAACGAGATCGGGTGCTAGAAAATTCAAATTTTGCTTTTAATAATTAAATTTTCATTATATACTTGTTATTATTATTATTATTATTTTATATGTTAGCTTCTTTTTTTTGTTGCAAAATCATCTTAGTATTAATAATGTCCAAAGTAATTTTTGTTGTGAAAATTTTAAAATATCTTATAAATTGTTTTGCAAAAATTAGATAACTTCAAATTAAAATTTATAAAAATAAATAAAATAAGAATTGAATTAAATATTTATGAATTTCATATTATTTTATAATTCTTACATCACTGTTAGTAAAGAACTTGTGTAAAGGTTATTCTCTCTATATATAATATTAATTACCATTATATGTAAAATTAATTAGAATTTAAAGCTTATTTCATCAATTTGAAGTCATAGACATAATTTAAGTTCTTTTTAAAGTAAAACTAGTAGTTCCTAGTAACAAATTAAAAAGCTATATTTTTTGTCTTTTAAATTTTTTAGTTGTCCGTCTTGTAATTTGCATATAACTCAAGTTGCCATTTATTTACTATTACAAAGATCCATTTTAATGTCTGGTTGCATTAATTAAGAAATTCTGATAAAAATAAGTTTTATCCTTTAATAAACTGGAGATATTTATTTTGTTGACTATAAAATTGAATCCAATTAAATTTTTTGATTTAATTATTTTAAAATTTAATATTAAAATAAAAACTTTAGATTAATTTTTAAAAATCAGTTTTATTCGATTTTCTTACTTATTAACTAATTAAAAATTAATTTTAATAAAAAAATAAAATAATTTTAAAATTTAAAAATTAACCGTCTTTTTATCTCTTTAAATAATAATAGACTTTTAGTTTTATTCAAAAATATAATAATTACTCTCTTATAAAAATCAAAAAGTTAAGAAATTCTTGATCTATATTATAAGTATAAATTCTTTATATGAACCATTTATTTAGACATAATTAGAGTCAAAACTTGACGTACAGGACAATTTGTGATAATTTTTGACTTTCTTATTGCACTAGCAAGGACATCAACCTCCTCGAGAGCATTGAAAAGTCATCATTAAAAAATGTTTCAAGTAGAAAACCTTATACTTTCCTTTTGCAAAATTATATGTATAAAATATTATCATTACTTTGTCACTTTACCTTGCCCTCGAGCTTTGAAGAAAAAAACAAAAAGAAATTATACGGTTACCCAGACAACACGACCATTTATTACATATTCATAATTTTCATCCAACTCTGCTCCAACACCGTGTGTAGAGCTCCAGCGATATAAATTTTCTCACATCCACTACTTCATTTATGAGATGCCTTTTCTTTTTAGTTTTGGTCCACCCTATATATTTCCTGATTCATCAGACGTCGCAGTGATATTGCATGCAGAGAAAGGGGCAGTGGTGGCCGACGAACAAGAAGTTCCCAGCAGATATTCTGCATTGTTGGTCGTGATTTTGGGTTGGAACGCAGGCAAGCTAAAGCCAATGTGACTGCAAGAGCCACGTTTTGATCAACCAAACGATTGCGGGGTAGTGAGGGACGTGGATCCAGCACATCTTTTAACATCATTTCTTGATCCCATGGTCGCGTGAATGACGAAAGCAGTTCTCCAGGATGCCTTCCCATCATGGTTTCTAGAGCCACAACCCCAAAGCAGTAAACATCGCATTTTTGGTTCATGGTCATGGTGTAAGCAAGCTCTGAATTCAGGAAAATTAAACAAAAGAAGAGGCCATTAGCAAATACCATATTGCTCTGTCTTACGAGATAAACAATACAACAAATTGAAACAATAGAAAATTCCTATAGGATTCAATATTGTTAATTTGAACTTTGTATTCTAAAGGCATCAGAAGTTTGGTTAATATTAGAAGAAGAAACGTTGACCTGGAGCAATATAACCATGAGTGCCGACGGGGACAGTTTGATTGGATGAATCCGGATAAAGAAATCTAGCAGTGCCAAAGTCAGATACAAAGGCATTCAACTCGGAGTTCAAGAGAATGTTACTGCTCGAAATGTCCCTGTGAAGAATTGGCGGGTTGCAATCATTATGCAAGTAAGATAAAGCAAAAGCAATGCTTTTGATGATGTCGAACCTTTTGGTCCAGTCCAATTCCACCGCTAGAACATCATTCCTTAGGGCATAGAGCAAGCTTCCTCTTTCCATGTACTGATAAATCAGAAACATAGAACGTCTATGCAAGCAGAATCCATGAAGTCTAACAATGTTCTTGTGGCGGATTTCTGTTAGCATTTTGACCTCATTCGTAAAACATTGGTCAAAAACATACTCCTCTGCTTCCAATTGATGAAGTTTCCTCAAGGCAACTACTTTGCCAGTCGGAAGTTGTGCCTTGTAAACACTGCCATAACCTCCAGTCCCAATACAATACCTAATGTCAAAGTCCTCTGTTGCTTTAATAATGTCTTCAAACGCAATTTTGCCATCGTAGTTCCATATGCAGAATAAGTCTCCATTCTTGAATGCTTTTGCCTCTCGTTGGGAATTTTTTTTCTGGCAAAGGCATAAGAAGAGATATATGCTTCCAAGAATTATCAAGGGTGCAAGGAACAAGAAAATGGGAAGGTATACTCTCAAAGTATTGTTCAACACCTTTACTTGGATATGGAGGCAATGATTGATGGGGTTGAGGGCAATTGACATCCAGTTCCATGTTGCCATCAAAACTAGAAGGTGGTAGGAAGCTTAGGCTACACGGAATTTAACCATTCAGAGAATTATTAATAAAAGAAACGTTAGGAATGAAAGGAGAAGTACTGGGAATGGTGCCAGGTAGATGATTGTGGCTTAGGTCCAAGTAAGTTAAAGTCCCAATTCCCCATAGTCATAACTTCAGAAGGAATGGATCCACTCATTTTGTTTGCGGAGAGGTCCAAGTGCTGAAGATGTAGGAGTTTACCTATTTGAGCCGGAATTTTGCCGGAAATTCTTTTATTGGAAAGGTCAAGATGCGTTAGGACAATCAAATTTTCAACTGCTCTTGGTATGGACCTTCTAAAAGATTTGGATGGAGCGATATGAGGGTCAAATTGGTCAATGGCATAGAGACAAAGGAATTGGTCCGGTGAGCTTGTTGTAACTGAGATCTAACCGATCCAAAACTTTTAGGTTCTTCAAATTTGAGGGAATGGAACCGTTAATTTGATTCTTAGCAAGGTTTAATTTGGCTAAATTGGTGGCATTAAATAGAGATAATGGAATTGGGCCTGTGAGACTATTATTACGAAGTGCCAACATCTGCAAATTCTTCAAACATCCTAACTCTGACAGTATATTACCAAATAATGTGTTGTCTGCAAGGTCTAAGGAAATCAGAGCATTCATATTTCCCATGACTCTTGGTATGTGTTACTAAAAATAACACAGAAGTAATAAAACAAAGAAGAAAACAACACCAGAATTTTACGTGATTCGGTCAATGTGACCTACATCCACGGGAAAGACAGAGGGAATACTCTTATTACCAGAGAGAGAGTGTGTTACAGGAAACAAAGAGTGCGACTCTCCTTTCTCTCACTACTTTCATAATCCTAATATACCTATATATATAGGGATATAAGACAAGGGACAGAAAAGTAATTCTAACTCAACTAGAATACAAAGCATATTCCAACAAATCTCCACCTTGCATTGTATTCTCAAAACACACAACAAAATAGAATCCTTCTGTCTTTCCTCCAAATGGCCCCTTAGGGCCAGTCAATTAAAACGAACACCAATCATGTCCAAGCAATGCTTAAACTTGCTAGTTAAAACTGGTTTCGTCAACATGTCAGCTGGATTGTCTGCAGTGGCGACCTTTCTCACTGAAATCAAACCTTAAGATATAACATCTCGCAAAAAATGGTATTTGACATCAATGTGTTTGGTCCTCTCATGATACACTTGATTTTTGGTCAAGTGTATAACACTCTGACTGTCACAGAATACGGTGGTAGTTTCCTATGATAAACCTAAATCAGTGACCAAACCTTTCAACCAAATAGCTTTCTTGATTGCTTCTGCTATTGCCACGTACTTAGCTTCAGTGGTGGAAAGAGCAACTGTTGATTGCAGTGTTGCCTTCCAACAAATAGCACTGCCTGAAAGAGTGAAAACATAACCAATTGTTGATCTTCTTCTGTTAAGGTCACCTGTATAGTCAGAATCCATAAAACCAGTAAACAACTTACTGCCTTTGCTGAACATCAGTCCTACATCTGTAGTGCCTCTAAGATACCGAAGTATCCATTTAACTGCTTGCCAATGTGCTTTCCCAGGATTAGCCATATATCTACTGACCATACTGATTGCCTATGAAATATCTGGACGAGTGCAAACCATAGCATACATAACACTGCCCACTGCACTAAAATATGGAACATGTGACATATATTCCTCCTCCTCTAGGCTATTAGGTGACAAAAAGGCTGAAAGTCTAAAGTGTGATGCCAAAGGAGTACTTACCGGTTTGCAACTCATCATCCCAAAATGATCAAGAACCTTCTCGATGTACCTTTTCTGTAAAAGGCACAACTCTCCTGCTTTCTTGTTTCTAGTGATCTCCATGTCCAAAATCCTCTTTGCAGCCCCCAAATCTTTCATCTCGAAATCTCTACCAAGTAGCTTCTTCAAACTATTGATCTCAGATATGCATGTAGAGGCAACAAGAATATCATCTACATATAGTAGCAGATAGACAAATGATCCATCTCGAAGCTTCTTATGGTAGACATAACTGTCATACTCACTCCTTAAGTAACCATGGCCTACCATAAAGCTGTCAAACTTCTTATACCATTGTCTAGGAGACTGCTTTAAACCATATAAAGATTTCTTCAACTTGCAAACATGATCCTCCTTGCTTTCACTCTTGAAACCCTTGGGTTGATCCATATAAATGACTTCCTCAAGATCGCTATGTAGAAAAGCAGTCTTGACATCAAGCTGCTCTAGTTCCATATCATACATAACAACCATAGCTAGAAGCACACGAATGGAAGTGTGCTTCACAACTGGAGAAAACACCTCATTGAAGTCAATCCCTTCTTTCTGGCTATAGCCCTTTGCAACCAGACGTGTCTTGTACCTTGCATCTTCAACTCCTGGGATTCCCTCCTTCTTCTTGAAGATCCATTTGCAGCTAATAGTCTTCTTATTTTTGGGAAGTTTCACTAAGTCCCAAGTCTGATTCTTATTCAGGGACTCAATTTCCTCGATCATAGCAATACTCCACTAAGAAGATTCGGCACAAGTGATAGCCTCTGAGTATTTTCTAGGTTCATTGTACTCCACCTCTTTCGCTATTGCCAAACAATAAGCAAAATCTAAGTATGAAAACCTAGCTAGTGGCTTGATAGTCCTTCCGAGTCTGTCTTTGGCGATATTGTACAGCTGTACCTGTTGAGTATCTAGAGTATCCTCGTCTGTTTCTTAAGTGCCAACCCGAATCTGTTGACCTAACTTAGAAGGAATATCACTTTCAAACTCCACTTGCTGCCTGGAACTCCCACTATCTTCATTGTTTGGCCTTATTACTTCCTCTTTTGGATGCAGCATAGCGGATTCATCAAATGTCACGTCTCTGTTGATGAGGAATTTTGGAGACGTAGGGTCTGGACACCACAACCTATAACCTTTCACACCAGAAGCATAGCCAAGGAAAATGCATTTCTTAGCCCTCGGTTCAAGCTTTCCATCATTAACATGAGCATAAGCAGGACAGCCAAATATCTTCACATCAGAACAATCAGCAGGTTTGCCTGACCACACCTCTTCAGGTGTCTTACACTCAATGGAAGTACAAGGAGATCGATTTACCAACCAACAAGCTATATTAACTGCTTCTGCCCAAAACTCCTTGCCCAAACCTGCATTGGATAACAGACATCTAGCTTTCTCTATCAAAGTCCTGTTCATGCGTTCTGCAACTCTATTCTGCTGTGGAGTTTTTACAACTGTGCGGTATCGAACAATGCCTTCAATTTTGCAAAACTCATTGAATTCGTTATTGCAAAATTCAAGGCCATTATTTGTTCTCAGCCTCTTAATCTGCTTCCCAGTCTGCTTTTCAAGTTTTCCACTGCTTGAAGGTTCCAAACACTTGACTTTTTTGTTTCAAGAAATAGACCCAAACTTTGCGAGAAAAATCATCAATGAAAGTGAGTACATAAGTAGCACCCATACCTTTAGAGAGAACCTGAGAAGAACCTCAAAGATCTGAATGGATGTAGTCCAATGATCCCTTTGTTTTATGGATGGCTGTACTGAAACTCAACCTCTTCTGTTTCCCAAAAACACAATGCTTACAAAATTCTGTTTTTCTAGTATTCTGACCACACAAAAGACTTCTCTTACTCAAAGCAGCCATATCTCTATCACTCATGTGTCCCAGCCACATGTGCCACAACTTTGTCACGTCTGAATCTGAAACTGAAGTAGAAACTGCAGTTGAGTCTGTGACTGTCGAACCATGCAAGAAATACAATGTACCAATTCTGGCAGCCTTCATCAATACAAGAGCACCTCTAGAAACCTTCAGAACTCCACCTTCACACCCAATCTTGCAGCCATTCTTTTTAAGAATGCCCAAGGAGATAAGATTCTTCGTCAAATCTGGAATGTGTTTGACCTCAGACAAGGTCCTAATGACACCGTCATGCATCTTGATCTACACTGTACCAATCCCAGCAACCTTACATACGTGATCATTACCTAACAGAACACTACCATTGATTGGCTTGTAAGTGGTAAGCCATTCTCTATTAGGAGTCATATGTTGTGAGGCTCCAGTGTTCATGATCCAGGTATCCTGAAATCTGTCTTGGCCTTGAGTGACACAAAGCAGATCATCACTTTCATTTGCTGCCACATGAGCTTTTCCTGGTGGATGGTTCTTCTGATTACTATCACTTATTCTCTGCTTATTTTTCAACTTGTAACAATCAGACTTGATGTGCCCTTTCTTCTTGCAATAATTGCATGTCAAATTCTTGTGCCTTGATTTCGATCTTGATTTTCCTGAATTTCGACCTCTTTCCTTTGATCTTCCTCGATCAATGATCAAACCAACACTCTGATCTGATGTCTCAAAAAATGTCAAACTATTATCAATTTTCTCCTTGGCCTGCAAATTAGTCTTGACATTCTCAAGGGAAATATCTTCCCTGCTATAAATCATAGTATCTCGAAAGTGCTTGTATGAAGGAGGCAAAGAACACAATAGCAATAAAGCTTGATCCTCATCGTCAATATGAACATCAATCTTACTCAAATCAGTAACAATGGAACTAAACTCTCCAATATGTGATATCAAAGAAGTACCTTCTGACATACGAAGAGTGTAAAGGCGTTGCTTTAATCGGAACTTGTTAGTTAAAGATTTTGTCATGTACAGACTTTCCAATTTTAGCCACGCACCAGCTGCCATTTTTTCACCGAGGATTTCTCTCAAAACTTCATTTCTCAAACTGAGTTGAATTGAGGATAGAGCTCTATCATCCATGTCATACCAATCTGCATCGGACATTGACTCTGATTTTTTCTCCTTACCAAGTAGGGCCCTTTTTGTACCTTCTCGTGTTAGAATTGCCATCATTCTAACTTGCCATAGTGCAAAATTGGTGTTTCCATCGAACTTATCAATTTTAGACTTCACCGTTGATGAAGATGAAGAAGCCATTGCAACAAAACACCTAAAATGAAAATTGAAGAATACAAATTGATGGCCCAAGTTAATAAAATTACCCAAGTTACAATCTGCCGCCGATGCTACAGTGCCTGACCGTTGCCGCTACAGTGCTGCCGCCGACGTTACAGTGCTGCCGCCAACGCTATAGTGCCCGACTCGTTGGAGCTCGATCTGTTCTCTCTTCCGTCGGCTTCTCCTGAATCTCCTCAATGGGATTGTGATAACGCCGGGGACCGGATTGGATATGGGTACGGTGGAACGACCTCCCGGGAATCTCGATTTCGGATGGCTATGGTAAGAAACGGTAGCGGCGATCGGGTGGAGAGACCGGCCACGCCATGAGGTCTGTACGCTGCCGAAACCCAAATGGATATTGGTATGGCGAATCGTCTCTGATTGGTATGGCGGGGATCCGAATCGGATCTGGTGGATATGGCAGAACGCGGTCGCTGGGTTGTGCGATAGGGTTGCCAGTGTGGGTTGTGCGTCGGCCGCTGGGCTGTTGAAGATCGTGGTGCTTAAGGCTCAAAGATGAGAGAAAACAAAATCGAAGTGACGGGGCTTGCCAGCCTGGTTTGGGTCTCTATCTCTCTCTTCCTCCATTTGCTTCTCTTTCTCCCTCTCTGTGGGTTGTGCAACGGAGTTGTGCAATGGGGATGCTCGCCAGTGGCGTTGGCGGGGACAGCTCGCGGCGGTTGCCGAGAAGGAGAGAGACTGCTTTCAATTTTGGTGGCCTCGTCGGTGGCGTTGGCAGGGACAGCTTGCGGTGGTGGCCAAGGAGGAGGAGAGAGGCTGCTTTCTTCAGTGAGTCGGTAGTGGTAATTTTGGTGGGCTCTGATACCAGTTTGTTACCAAAAATAACACGGAAGTAATAAAACAAAGAAGAAAACAACACCAGAATTTTACGTGGTTCGGTCAATGTGACCTACATCCACGGGAAAGACAGAGAGAATACTCTTATTACCAGAGAGAGAGTGTGTTACAGGAAACAAAGAGTGCGGCTCTCCTTTCTCTCACTACTTTCATAATCCTAATATGCCTATATATATATAGGGATATAAGACAAGGGACAGAAGAATAATTCTAACTCAACTAGAATACAAAGCATATTCCAACAATATGGAACCTTCTAAAAGATTTGAATGGAGCAAAAGGTGGGTCAAATTGGTCCATTGGCACAGAGAGAAAGGAATTGGGCCGATGAGGATGCTAAGGCTGAGATCCAACCAAGTCAACCGCTTCAAATTTCCCAACTTTTGAGGAATGAGATCGCTGATTTTGTTATAACTGAGATTTCCCAAGCTGGGAGGGATGGGACCGTCCAGATAATTATTGCTCAGATCCAGCTTCACAAGTTTTGTCATGCTTCCGATTTCAGAAGGGATGGCACCCGTGAAGTAGTTGTCCTCCAAAATCATACTTGTAAGATTGGTAAGAAGGGCAAGAGCCGGTGGAATTGTTCCACTAAGCTGTAAATGAGAGAGGTTGGCAAGAGAAAGTGGCAGCTTACCTGTTAAATAATTATTGGACAGGTCAAGGGACTCGAGTTTCGTCAGAGATCCAATCTGACGTGGGATTTCTCCAGATATTTCATGGTACGATAAATCAAGAAGAACCAAGTTCGGAAAGCAGGAAAAATTCATTCTGTGAAACTTAGATCCCACGGTTGTGATCTCATACCGACGTGGATATAGCTCCGTGATGCTTCCAACATTATTGCAAGTTATACCCGGCCACATGCAATGGCTTCTTGCGTCATTAACATTGCCAGAGCTATTGCTGCCCTCACGAGAGTGTTCAATCCAAAAGCTCCACCCCCCACTATCGAGCAAAGCCTGTGCCTCTTGCCTTAGCGATGATGACGACGACGACTCGAACGCCGTAGCTGACAAAATTGGCACGCTTGGACTAAGATTAATAATCACACAGGTGTAAATGAAGGTAGTCCAAGCTACAATCTTAACGGGAATGGTGATAGTGCCATGATGGGCTCTGCAGTTATACGCTTATTATCGGGTTGAGCGTTTAGGTTAATGGGTTTCAAGCAATTTGATTGCTCTGGTGCCACAATAAATGCTGCCACTGCTACTAGTACTCCTGTATTATTGGTCTTCCAGTCAATGAGTCAACCGCTGTGACCTTGATTGTGACGCTTTGAAAATTCTAGTCATATACAAAACATATAATGTCAAGCATGTTGATGCAGGTGGACCTAAGAAGTTGCTTTCCAATGGTTGTTTTTCCAATTATGCTTGGACCTGTATTTAATTTCCTGGATTCTTTTTGGTTCATCGCCATTAGACAATACATATATACAAAATAAAGTGGAATTGATGGAAACCGCCTTTAGTCTAGTAGTAGGATATACAACCGACGACCTAGATAATTTTTTCGCCTTGACTCAAGCACAGGTTCTAAATCAAAATATTTGCGGGTTAAATCATGCAACGGTGTATTGAAAGGACCTGTTAAGTTCCATGACCAAGCACCACGCCAGTGTTATTGAATGTGAAGAGTGTCTACCACGTTTAGAGAATTGTAATCATTGAACCAAAAAAGACAAAAAAAGGAAAAAGAAGAAAGACTGTAAGTTGAATTGTATAGACTTTTTTATAGTTATATTATATTTAATAAATTTTTTTAATAGACATGAATATATTATATAGTTTTTTTTATATTTTTAAAATTTTAATTAATTAAATTATCTTTTTGGTGGCTTTCACAAAGTAGCATAATCTATTTTTAGTTTTTTTTTTCAATTACAAAAGTAATAGGATTTATTTATAGCATTTTCTCATCTCAGGAATATTATTATTATTATTTAACTGGATGCTCATCTCATAGATTTGAAACTCTTTAATTTAATTTTATACTTTATACTCAATTTAAAAAAGATAAAAAAAATTTGAATTTCATGCATTGCATTTAGAAGTTTAGCAATAATTTAATATAATTTTATATACTTGACATATGTTTAATTTTTTTAGTGTATTCTTTTTTAAAAAATAATAAATTAAAATTCAAGCATAGTGTTGAGTTTCAAATTTGATAATTATTGTAATTAAGTTTAAAAAAATTTTAATTGTAATTATTTTTATTCAAATGATGAATGTTTTGATTTAAAATTAAAAAAATTAATTAATATACTTATATTATTTTTTAATAATAAAAATATATTATTATCATATTATTATAATTATTTAATTATATATTAATAATAATTTAAAATTAACAATAAGAATCAGCAATATCAATGATAAGGTCAATTACTTCTATTTAATGAAATCCTCTCAAGTTTTTTTTTTTTTTTTTTTTACAGTAGAATGTTTAAAATGGGGGTGGAAAAGTGAATTAACACCGATCCTCGACTAGGCAGACGACGTCCGTTCGATTGGCTAGGCTCAGAGAATTCACGACTCCTCGAAACAAACCCACTTTTGATGGATAGGAAATTTGACTTGCGTTACCAATGCCCCCATAATTCAGCTGTCACTGAAGCAAGCACTAACAGTAGCGCTAATATTTGGTGCTAGAAGAGTTAAGAGTAGCTTTGTTGTGCACATATTCGTCCCCAAAACAGAACCAACTTACTTGGACAATTGGAGTTTTGAAGGCAACATCGTCCAAATCGAACTCCGACGCCCAAAATTCTACAACCGTCCGTACATTTTTTTCCGGTTTCCCTGCATCTGTTTGGGATGTATATGATATCAAACTAGAATGGAAACTTCAGCCGTTGCTAGACTTGGATGCACGAGAAGCCTTTGAGAGCAAGCAGATGTGTCCTGAAATTACCACACCATACAGTTTTGGCCCATGGAAATTATTGGTTCGGCAGTCAGCAATGCTGCATGGTTCACCATCTGAAAAACTTGGTTTGGGTGTATTTTTATTTATTGTTGTGCATTTGTTTTCTCATGCTTATGCTCTTGGAGAGCCTATCTTTTTGTTTTGGCTTGGAAGGGGGTCAAAATCTATGTATTCATACTGGTTCTAAGCTATCCCGACGATGAATCAACAATTTGAAGTGTTTTTTTAACGTATTCTTGATAAACTAGTGTTTATATATTGGGAAGTAAGGACATTTGAGGACAGGTTTTGACCCATTGAGCTTATCCGCAAGTATGGGAGAAAGATCAAATACAACATGGTTGAGGGGATTTGTTACATTACCAAGGGTTTCATATGGGATCGGATGTTAGAAAATCAAACTTTCGTTTTTAGTAATTAAATTTTCATTATATACTTATTATTATTATTATATATATTTTTTACATATTAACAAACCTTTTTTTTTTTTTACAAAATCATCCTAGCATTAATAATGTTGAAAGTAATTTTTGTTATAAAAATTTTAAAATATCTTATAAATTATTTTACAAAAATTAGATAATTTCAAATTAAAATTAACTGAAAACAAAAAAAAATTAGTTGTAAATTAAATACTTATAAATTATATACTATTTTATAATTTTCACATTGTTATTATAAAATAACTTATGCAAAGATTATTACCTCTATATATAATATTAACTACGATTATATGCAAAATTATTTGAAATTTAAAGCTTATTTCATCAATTTGAGGTCACAAATTGGTGCATTTGCCTTTTAAGTTAGAAATAGTAGTTATCAGCACCAAATTAAAAATAATTATTTTTACAAAGCTGCCATATTTTCTATCTTTTAAATTTTCAAGTTGCTTGTCTCATAATTTGGACATCACTCAAGTTCTCCTTAAGACCAAAAAAAAAAATAATGCCATTTATTCACTCTACAAAGATTCATTTTAGTGTTCAGTTGCATTAAAAGAAATTCTTATGATTGTGAATATTGCTTTTTAATTGGCTAAGGTGTTCTGTTAATGATAAAAATTAATCTTAATTAAAATTTTCGATTCAATCATTTTAAGAATTAAAATCAAAGTGACACTTTAAATTAACTAAAAAACATCAAAATTTTTTTTTCTATTTTTTACCTATTAACTATTTAAAAATTAATTTAAATAAAAAATAAAGTAATTTTAAAATTTAAGAATAATTATTTTATATCTTCTTAAATAATGATGGATATATAGTTTTATTCAAAGATATAATGATTACTCCTTTGTTCAAAAAATTGAGTAATTCTTAGTTTATATTAGGAGTATAAATTCTTTATGTAAATCTTCTTACTTGGATATAATTAGAACCAAAATTTGCTTCTAAAGTTTTGTGTTTGAATAACAATTATAATAATGCTTATATTGAAACATTAAAATTTCTAGAGAAATTTATCGTAAATGATTCATTTAAAATGAGTCTTAATTTTAATATTTTTGTTACATTTTTTTTGATGCGACCTTGTATGAATTTTTTTTATATATTAATTAACTTAGAAGGTATTTCATTTAAAATAATTCTTTACTTAATGCATAAAAAAACATCATTATCTTTTAGGACTACTTTAACTTGTTGCATTGTTGTAAGCGAGTGAATGAGATAACAATGAGGAGGTTTGCATGTTGCGAAGTGAATGAGAAATGTAGGTTTGAAATGTCATGTTTTTTTCTTTTTTGATAAAATAGTTAGGTGGAAACATTGAAGATTAATTTATTGTCAGAAAGTTTTTTATAATTTGAACTTTTTTTTCGTGATTATTATTCTTAGTAATTGATTATTTATAATTTTTTATTTTTTAGTTTTATTTTGTATTTTTCTTATTAAATGATATAACTAAATTTAAATTATACTTTTTCATAATTTTTTCATGGTGATAAATTTTTATTTTTTTCTGCATTAATTTCATACAACATAAATTATTACATTAGTATATGTCAAGGTCTTAATGCTCCAATCACTAATAATAATATGATACATGAGTA
>JAGSHU010000162.1:0-12053 GCA_021533255.1 Ceriops tagal | reverse complement strand
TTTAGAAACCAAAGCCAAGCTCACGTACAACAGAGAGGCAATTGACACGATGCAGGGCCTGGCTGTTAATGAAGCGGTATTTATTTTTGGACGAGGCCTGTGCGCAATGTTGCCACCGCCGTAGGAGCCCTTACCCCTTTTGTCCTGCCCTTACTGGGAAAAATTTCTCGCTTTTCCTTGTTTCTTAGTCCATCACTTTCTTCTTCCACTGTGATGGTGTCATCTCGACCTGCATCTCTCAATATAAATCAAGCTGTCTCATAATTAGAACCAGGGCATCGCTTGTTGGGATCTCATTTTCAGCGTGACATAAGTTGGCAGAGTTTCAACTCCCACCCTCATTTTTAAAAGATAAAATTTATTTCTTATTATAAAAAAAAAATGTAGAGAGAGAGAGAGAGAGAGAAGAGAATGGAAAACAACATACGAAAGATTTGAACATGAGAACTGCTCTTACGCTGAACACGAACTTGAAGTTGCATTAGTGATGATTTTGAGATGTTGAAACCCTCCAGGTTGACTTGCGCCCAATAGTCATAGCCATATTTGACAGGCAATTCCCACGTAACATGAATACCAACCACACGATGGGTACTAAAAGCTTCATTAGGGAAATGTCTTGTGCTTTTTTTTTTTCAATGTTTGAGAATGGGGAATTCTGCAGCTGCAGAGATATCTATTAGTAGAGGTACGAGGATGTCTATTAATGGAGCTGTGATGGCATTTTTTATGGAAGTAGAAAGGATATGCTAAAAAAATGTGGATGCAAAGGATACGGAATTGGTGATGAGAGAAGGGTGAGACCATCCCGGTCGGTTCATGATATATCTAGATTGTTTAACGAAGAGGAGTATTGACCAGGGTGTTGGCTAAGGAGGAGCCAGGTCAGGGAATCCGAACCAGCCACTTTCCCAGCTGGCCAAAAATTCATTATAAATAGATTAATGTTAAAGCGAACAATACTTTTTATAACTGTTAGTTTGTCGAGATCTTGTTGATTGATGCAAAGGGTCTAACATGTGTTTATTAATTAAATCTACCACTTTCATTCTTAACTTAAATTTTTTTATTTACTGATGCAGGATTTAGAAGCGCAGTTACACACAACCCTATTCTACTCCACCAGGTACAACACACTTTGATTAATAAATAATCAAACAGTTTATACATTTTTTCAGAACCCAATAATTATAAGAAAATATTTGTTTGATCATAGATAGTTCTAATTTTTATGAATTATAATAATTATAAAAAATATATAAAAGAAAAATATTTTTATTATTATTTTATTAAAAATTACTTTATTACAAGCAAAGATTGAAATTTCAGCCATAGACCAGCAACAGCTCCCCAAATGTATCAGTCACTCTCTTACGAACATCCAATTGTTGCCTGCACTGGGGTAAATTCGAATTGAGACACCTAAGCATAAGTAAAATTGTATGTATGAAATCCATAAAGGGGTGCTCCGCCATTGACTAGGCATCCATCGTTTCCTTTTGCCAAGACCTTTGGATCAATTTTTTCTCTACTCTTAAACCCATCGCAGGACAACTTGATACCAGCCTGTGTACAAATGCAATCATTTAAAATTGTCACTTTTCATTCTGAATATTTCAGAATTCTTCTTCTTGTTGGAACTTGAGAAATTTTAAGCACCTTGACAGGTTCACAACAATTACCTACAATTTTAAAATAGAAAAAAAGAGTCATACTTATGCTATGATCATATTTACATCTTAATTTCAAAAATTACCTTGGCTAACAAGATATTAAAGGAGTAAAAGGATCCACAAAGTGCGAAGGATGGTTGCCATAGGAAAAGATAAGCGCAAGTTTTTCTTTTCTTTCTATATCCTTTGTTTAACTCTCTTTTGTCTGAAGAGGCTAGTTTTATCTATGCACTACAAATAATTATGGAAAATTGGACGAAATCTTCTACCACCTCAAAATGTATTTAAACCCTATTATTACATATGATGTTAAATATGTTAAAAAATATTACTTATTTATTATAAAATATTATAAATACCTTCTGATTAAATGTTTAGTCATATTATATAAATATCATATTTTATTATGTACAATTCCCTCTAATAAACTAATTATTAATTAAGTTTCATAAATTCAACATTTCCATCTAAGTTAAAATTTATTGTCTTCTTCTTCTTATTTAATGACATTATCTTTCTAGATTTTCACCACTCAATTTTAGTTATACTTTATTAAATTAGATATAGATAATTAATATGGTAACAAACAAATTTTGTCTTCTAGCCAAAAAGAGAGAAATGTTTTCAAAAAATAATAAATATTCTGATGTAAAAAAAAAATAATAAGCCCCTCAACTATGGTAATCACTCCCTTGCCAACATGAAGGTGTTGCATAAGTAAAACTATATGTGTGAAATCCATGAATGGGTGCTCCGCCATTAACTTGGCATCCATCATTTTCTTTTGACAACATTTTTTGATCAATTGTTTCTGCACTTTGAAACTCATTACAAGACACAACATAATATTCAATTGTGCACAAAGATAATCATTTGAAATTGACACTTTCCATTCTGAATTTTTCTCCCTATTGGAACTTGAGAAAATTTGAGCTCTTTATATATATATATATATATACATACATACATACAAATTTAATTTTCATGTGAGTTTTTTATTGTTGAATTATAGTTGAAATGTCGGAAAGGATACAATTTTTAGGTCCTTTAAGTTGTCAATATGTATACATATATTAGATTGATAAAATTTATAAAATTAAATTTAGAAGCATTAATAAAAGTTAAGAGACTTAAATTAAATTTTGTTATATTTATAAAAATATTTTTTGTGAGGACTTATAAAAGACAAGAAAGTTTTGTTGTAATTTTAAAAACAAGATTAGCCAACCTAATTACAATCCTATTGATTTCTTTAAATACATGAGATGTAACGAATCAATATCTTTTTTATTAATTTTTTGAACAACTGAGCATGATTGGGTTGGAAGGACATTGCGTTAAGGGATGGAGTTTTGGTGGATTTATAATTGGGCCCTGAACCTCGGATTCATAGCCATATTTGACAGGCAATTCCCACGTAACATGAATACCAACCACACGATGGGTACTAAAAGCTTCATTAGGGAAATGTCTGGTGCTTTTTTTTTTCAATTTTTTTTTTCAATGTTTGAGAATGGGGAATTCTGCAGCTGCAGAGATATCTATTAGTAGAGGTATGAGGATGTCTATTAATGGAGCTGTGATGACATTTTTTATGGAAGTAGAAAGTATATGCTAAAAAAATGTGGATGCAAAGGATATGGAATTGGTGACGAGAGAATACAAGGGTGAGACCATCCCGGTCGGTTCATGATATATCTAGATTGTTTAACGAAGAGAAGTATTGACCGGGGTGTTGGCTAACGAGGAGCCAGGACAGGGAATCCGATCCAGCCACTTTCCCAGCTGGCCAAAAGTGCATTTATAAATAGATTAACGTTAAAGCGAGCAATACTTTTGTTGATTGATGTAAAGGGTCTAACATGTGTTTATTAATTAAATCTACCACTTTCATTCTTAATTTAAATTTTTTCATTTACTGATGCGGGATTTAGAAGCGTATTCTGCTCCACCAGGCACAATACACTTTGACTAACAAAGAGTCAAACAGTTTATACATTTTTTCAGAACTCAATAATTATAAGAAAATATTTGTTTAATCATTGTTCTAATTTTCATGAATTATAATAATCATAAAAAATGTATATAAGAAAAATATTTTTATTATTATTTTATTAAAAATTACTTTATTACAAGCCAAGATTGAAATTTCAGCCATAGATCAGCCACAGCTCCCCAAATGTATCAGTCACTCTCTTACGAACATCCAATTGTTGCCTGCACTGGGGTAAATTCGAATGGAGACACCCAAGTATAAGTAAAATTGAATGTATCAAATCCATGAAGGGGTGCTCCGCCATTAACTAGGCATCCATCATTTCCTTTTGCCAAGACCTTTGGATCAATTGTTTCTGCACTCTTAAACCCATCGCAAGACAACTTGATATCTAACTGTGTACAATCGCAATCATTCAAAATTGTCACTTTCCATTCTGAATATTTCAGAATTCTTCTTCCTGTTGGAACTTGAGAAATTTTAAGCTCCCTGACAGGTTCACAACAATTACCTGCAATTTTAAAATAGAAAAAAAAAGGAGTCATACTTATGTTAAGATCATATTTACATTTTAATTTCAAAAATTAACTTGGCTAACAAGACATTGAAGTAGTAAAAGAATCCACAAAGTACGAAGGATGGTTGTCATGGGAAAAGATAAGTGCAAGTTTTTCTTTTCTTTCTATACCCTTTGTTTAACTCTCTTTTGTACGAAGAGGCTAGTCCTATTTATGCACTGCTTGACAAATAATTAAGGAAAATTGAACGTAAATCTTATACCACCTCAAAATGTATTTAAATCCTATTATTACATATGATGTTAAATATATTAAAAAATATTATTTATTTATTATAAGATATTATAAATGACTCCTGATTAAATGCTTAGTCACATTATATAAATATAATATTTTATTATACACAATTCCCTCTAATAAACTAATTATTAATTAAGTTTTATAAATTTTTATGATTTTTAATATTAGAAAAATAAATTCAACATTTCCATCTAAGTTAAAATTTATTGTCTTCTTCTTATTTAATAACATTATCTTTCTAAATTTTCACCACTCAATTTTAGTTATACTTTATTAAATTAGATATAGATAATTAATATAGTAACAAACAAATTTTGTCTTTTAGTAAAAAAGAGAGAAATGTTTTCAAAAAATAATAAATATTCTGACATAAAAAAAAATTATCAGTTATCTTTTCCAGAAAGAATTCTAGTACTGCAATTATCCTCGTTACTGAAGCATTTACTCTCAAATTACTACACAGATTGGAGGCATTGGTAAGGTCACTGAACACATTCTGAGGGATGCTTTAGAAGTAAATACATGCGAGGAGATTCTGCAAAAGGGTGGGCCCATCTGCGCACTGTTTTCTCATTCTTCAGCAATTGACCGGGGTGTTGGCTAACGAGCAATATTTTTTATAACTGTTAGTTTGTCCAGATCTTGTTGATTGATGCAAAGGGTCTAACACTTGTTTATTAATTAAATCTACCACTTTCATTTTTAACTTAAATTTTTTCATTTACTGTTGCCGAATTTAGAAACGTAATTGCGCACAACCCTAGTCTGCTCCACCAGGCACAACACACTTTAACTAATAAAGAGTCAAATAGTTTATACCTTTTTTCAGAACTCAATAATTATAAGAAAATATTTGTTTAATTATAAATGTTCTAATTTTCATGAATTATAATAATCATAAAAAATGTATAAAAAAATATTTTCATTATTATTTTATTAGAAATTACTTTATTACAAGTAAAGATTAAAATTTCAGTCACAGCACTCCAAATGTATCAGTCACTCGCTTACGAACATGCAATTATTGCCTGCACTGGGCTAAATTCGAATTGAGACACCCAGGCATAAGTAAAATTGTATGTATGAAATCCATAAAGGGGTGCTCCGCCATTAACTAGGCATCCATCATTTCCATTTGCCAAGACATTTGGATCAATTTTTTCTCCACTCTTAAACCCATCGCAAGACAACTTGATATCCTCTTGTGTACAAACGCAATCATTCAAAATTGTCACTTTCCATTCTGAATATTTTAGAATTCTTATTCCTGTTGGAACTTGAGAAATTTTAAGTTCCCTAATAGGTTCACAACAATTACCTGCAATTTTAAAATAGAAAAAAAAGGAGTCATACTTATGCTAAGATCATATTTATATCTTAATTTCAAAAATTACCTTGGCTAACAAGACATTGAAGTAGTAAAAGGATCCACAAAGTGCGAAGGATGGTTGCCATGGAAAAAGATAAGCGCAAGTTTTTCTTTTCTTTCTGTACCCTTTGTTTAACTCTCTTTTGTACGAAGAGGTTAGTCTTATTTATGCACTGCTTGACAAATAATTAAGAAAAATTGAACGTAAATCTTCCACTACCTCAAAATGTATTTAAACCCTATTATTACATATGATATTAAATATATTAAAAAATATTATTTATTTATTATAAGATATTATAAATGACTCTGATTAAATGCATAGTCACATTATATAAATATAATGTTTTATTATACACAATTCCCTCTAATAAACTAATTATTAATTAAGTTTCATAAATTTCTATAATTTTTGATATTAGAAAAATAAATTCAACATTTCCATCTAAGTTAAAATTTATTATCTTCTTCTTATTTAATGACATTATCTTTCTAAATTTTCACCACTCAATTTTAGTTATACTTTATTAAATTAGATATACATAATTAATATAGTAACAAACAAATTTTGTCTTCTAACAAAAAAGAGAGAAATGTTTTCAAAAAATAATAAATATTCTGATGTAAAAAAGATTATCAGTTATCTTTTCCAAAACGAATTCTGGTACAGCTATTATCCTCATTACTGAAACATTTACTCTCAAATTACTACACAGATTGGAGGCATTGGTAAGGACACTGAACACATTCTGAGGGATGCTTTAGAAGTAAATATGCGAGGAGATTCTGCAAAAGGGTGGGCCCATTTGCGCACTGTTTTCTCATTCTTCAGCAGGTTAGCACATTGGTTAGTTTGTCTTAATTTTTATGGTTGTTGCACAGAAATCATTTAACTTGCAGTGTAAGTTTATAATTTACTTTTTAGAGATGAAAAACAGGAAAAAATTTACAGAACAAGAAAATTAACCTGGGTGTAGGCTTGGCTGGTATATAGAGTGAAAGAGCACTAACATTTATTTGCAAGATTTGATAATAACATTGACCACCATGTAGGCTGAAAATTGAGTTCCTTGGCTTATTTCCTATGTTTAAACAAACAAATTTGTCAATGCAAACAGGAAGCACATTGACAGAGAATTAGTCAGCTCATTGAAGTGCTAATAATATTGCAGATTTTTTCCTTACTGTTGGATTGGGGCTTGGGAGGACAGATGTCCCAGAAGACAAGTTTAGAAAAAGCATCAGCAGTGAGAGGACATTTCCAGCCACAGATGATGAGGCACTCCTCTATGAGAAATTAGGCAAGTGGCCTTGAATACTTGTGTTAGCATCCAGGAATGTAACGTAATGCTGTGAAATGGAGAAGAAATTTCCTCCTTTTTTTTTCTTTATTTGCCCCATACTTATCTGGATGATTAGTGCCTTGTGCAGTGGACTTCACCAGCAACCAGGGTTTTCTTGGCAAGCTATAGAAATTTCTGAAACAACTAACTCTCTTTTTCCTTAAAATAAGCTCTCTAAGAATTATGTTTCAGCTGATATTGCGGAGATGCTTGGTGCTGATATGCACAAAGAAGGGCTTTGTGGCCGAACCTTGACTCTTAAATTGAAAACTGCATCTTTTGAGGTATTTTGTAATTTATCTGTTGCTGTTTGTCTGCAAAACACCTAATAACAAAATGTGAGGTGTGAATGAGGGAACCAGTTTTCAGTTTCTCACTAATTTAAGGGTGAGGTGTCACATGTTGGGAACAGACATGCTTCATTTCATTATTTTCATTGGATTCATAAAAGACTGTTACCCTGTTTTGATCCCACAAAAATAGTGTCCTTGGGAATCTCTTGGATGTGGTCATAAATTTGAGCACTAAGGGTACTCTGCTTCACGCACTTCTGCTTGATTTGGAAGCTGAAGAGTATTCAATCATGCAATAAAAGGCCATCTCTAGTGTTGTCTCTGATTAACAAACTGAGACACATTTGAATTTCAGCCTTGTCCTGAGCATTGAGGACAAGGCTATTCTTGACCCAGTTATTTCTCACTGAGTCTTGTCTCCTTTCTTTTTCTAGAGACTGATTAGTAATCTGTCTTGTTCTGAAGTCTAGTGACAATATTTAATTTTCAGGTCCGAAGCAGAGCTGTGACTTTGCAAAAGTTTATTTGTTCAAGGGAAGACATTTTGAAACATGCTTCAAAGCTGCTGAAGGCTGAACTCCCTACTTCTTTGAGACTGATAGGTAAGATTTCATTTTGTTGCTTGGAATTACCTTTCTATAACAATCCTATGCATGCGTGCATTGATGGGCATGGGAATGAATAGAGAAATTTTGTTCATCTCAATGATTTGTAAAGCTTGTAAAATGACAAAGCATCTATGTTCTCTTATGCAAGGCCTGCGGATGTCTCATTTCAATGAAGACAAGGCCGATGCTCCTTCTGATCCGAAGCAAATAACACTCACCAAATACCTTGTGGCAGATATGTCAGCAAAACCTTTGGTTGACCAAAATTCCTTGGGCTCTGATGTCGGTGCTAAAAAATTTATGAATGATGTAAAAACTTCTTTTTCTGTGCATAGCCACAATATGCATCATTATGAAGGGGATCCATTAGATGGCAGTGATCTGCAGGATTTGGATGACCACTCCAGCATTTTCTGTGACATTAAGAAAGTATATAAATCTCTAAGCAACAGAAGTGCAGAGAAGGTACGTGTGAATAACGCAGCAAAAAAGCGTAATCAATAATAAAAAATCAATGACAACGATTAAATTTCAAAGAACAAAAGGCACAAACCATCTTAAAGAAAAGTTCTCTCAATTAGGGTAAAATATAATACATTCTACCTCTCACTAAGAAATCCTAATATATATATATATAATGCATAAAATTATACTAAAATTACGAAAAATCTATTTCATAAAATTTAATTAAAATTACGAAGAAACTCATCACAGCTTCTTATCCCTTTTCTTGCTTGTCCATGTACTCCTCGGTTATCTGGTCCATATCATTCTCTCCCACCAGAGAAGAACTCGACCCCGAGTTCTCTTTAGGATATAAAGGCGTATCATCTGGATGGAAAAGAGATAAATCAGCTACATTGAATGTCTTGGAGATGTTCATATTATCAGGAAGCTTGACAATATAAGCATTTTCATTGATTTTGCGCACAACTTCATAAGGACCATATTTCTTTGGCTGTAATTTGCTATACTTGCCCACAGGAAAACGTTCTTTCCTCAGGTACACCATCACCTAATCACCAACCTCAAACAGTTTCTCCTTTCTGTGTCTATCAGTAGCCGCCTTGTATTTCACATTCGCCCTCTCAATTTTCCTTTTTACCTCCTCAGTGATAGCTTGGCACTGCTCTGCCATGTTCTTAGCTGTCAATAAAGCTGGTACAGGACAAGAAGTCATGCTGTTTCGAATGAACCCCTTGTCCAACAACTCTTGGACCTTCTCCTGTAGGACCTCAGTTTCCTTAGGATTCATCCTATAGTGTGGTAAATTTGGAAGACTTGCTTCAGGTACCAAGTCTATTTGATGCTGGATGTCCCTCAAAGGTGGTAGTCCCTTAGGTAGGTCATTAGGAACCACATCTTTATACTCTTCCAATACTCCCTTAAACGCTTCACGGACCTTTACACTCACGTCTTCATCCCCAACTACCTTATCCTTTACAATGAGCGTATGAGCCACCTTTGATTCTTTCAAATCCTTAATCATCTCCTTCTCTGACTGGGCAATAGTCAAGAAAGAGCGCTCCTCTATTTTGCGGTTTCTAGAGTGACCCTCTAACTTCAAAGGTAACAAAGTATACTTCAAACCCTCTTTCTCTAACTTATAAACATTTTCTTTACCTGCATGTTGGTCGTTCACATCAAACTGCCAAGGTCTCCCAAATAGTAGATGACATGCATCCATGTCAACAATATCACAGAAGATTTCATCTCGATACCTCCCTATAGAAAATGGCACCTTGCACCTTTCCTTCACCTCAATCTTCTCGGCCGCCTTAATCCACCCAATAATGTATGGGTATCGATGTTTTTCTACAGACAGCTGTAATTGCTTAACAACTTCTCTCCCGATGATGTTTTCACAACTCCCATTATCTACAATCACGTCAAATACCTTTCCCCCAATCGTGCACCTGGTACGGAACAACTGGTGTCGTTGGGTATTTGTCTCTTGTTTAGGTGCTAACATCATTCGCCTAATCACATAAGCTGGCTCCACTTCACCATTCTCCTCTACAGATTCATCGTTCAAGATCTGCGCAATTCTATTAACAGCTTTAGGTCTGTTAATTAGATTAACATACCCATCTCTTGCCCTAAACCTATTACCACTAATATTCATCGAGTCAAAGCACTTAATCAAATCTTCAAAACGCTGTTCGTTGGATTCTTTGATTTAAAGCATTGAACTCTGCCCTAGGAACCCATTGATCGGCCCCTTGGACTCCCGCATCCTGAATACCGTCAAGAACACGACCGCCATCAATACTTCGATTGACTGACATCTTTAAAGGAAATTGCCTAGTTCTGATACCAATCTGACGCAGCGAGAAAGCGTAATCAATAACAGGAAATCAATGATAACAATTGAATTCCAAAGAACAAAAGGCACAAGCCGCCTTAGAGGGTAAAGTATAATACATTCTGCCTCTCACAAAGAAATCCTAAAATATATATAATGTATAAAATTATACTAAAATTACAAAAAATTCGTTTCATAAAATTTAATTAAAATTACAAAGAAACTCATCGCAGCTTCTTATCCCTTTTCTCGCTTGTCCATGTACTCCTCAGTTATCTGGTCCATGTCAGTGAACTTTCAAAGGTAGTGTGTCATTCATCATCTTTACTGGAATTATACCGAAAATGACTGATCCAAGGCTTTTATGCCATGGTAATCTGAATTTCTTTCCAAAAAAAAAAAGAGATTCTTGTTTCTTTGATTTTCAATTTGCTGTTTAACTTCTTCTTCTTCTTCTTTTTTTTTTGGCATTTTCTAGATGGATACTGCAGATTTGATGGGGTCTAATCCAGCAGTAGAATTTTTTCAAACTAACCTGTCCCCATTGACAGAAGCAGACTCTTTAACCGGGCAAGCTGAAAGAAGCAGACCAGACTCAGTGATCATCATGCATGATCAGGCGGTCTCTCCCTCTGAGCAGAAGGATCCATTATTTTGGGCAGATGATTACAAATGTTTGCTATGTGGGATCGAGATGCCACCAGATTTTACTGTAGAAAGACAAGAACACTCTGATTATCATCTTGCCAAGAGGCTTCAGAAGGAGGAATCCAGCGTCGACCCCAAATCCAATAATCCTATGATGAGGCAAAGGTTCTGCTATTCATATCCATTGCATGGTTACCTATGATAACAGAGATGCATTCCTTAACATACTCTATTTATTTCCAAAAGAAAACCCATAGTATATCTGACAAATCTGAGAGCCTTTCAGGTGTCTTCAGAAGGACCATATCTCAAGCCAAGGCAGACACAAGAGGATCAAGCCATCACCAAGAGATAGAAAGCATCTTTCCATTGATATGTTCTTTGCAAAGAGCAGCCAGAATTTCTAACAATGCTTTCTCTGTGTTCCGATCCTGTACATGGTTGTGTTCATCATTAAATTACAGCAAAGTTGCATATGTTGACAGTCACATGTGATTTCCAGTTCTCTTTGTGAACTAAGGTTCAAGAATGGGAGAGCTATTCTCTCTCTCTCTCTCTCTCTCTCTCTCTCTCTCTCTTTCTTTTTTTCAGTTTGCCTCAATGTATTTATCTTTTTTTGCTTTTTTTGCTTTTTTGGCTAGAAAAATAAAAGAGGCACAACAAAAGAGAAAAAAAAAACAGGGAAGAGACCTGAAATCCAACTCTATGTCTCACTGGTTGCTAGCAATCTCCACCGTAACCAACATGACCATGGGCAAGTTGAAAGGCAAGCACTGCCTTGGACAAGTCCTACTGCTCTGCCTTCGTGTTGCATGCAGACCCCCTTCCAGCACACACCAAGCAATAGCCTTGTCCTCAGCATTAATATGGTAGTCAAGAAGATGCCCTTCCAGCAGCATCCATCTCCGTCGAGCAGGATATTACCAAGCCTGTGTGTAAGGTTATGGTTAAAAAGATTGTGGGTAACAACTGGGTCAAGCCTTCTTGACTTTGTTTTGTG
>JAGSHU010000161.1:0-14805 GCA_021533255.1 Ceriops tagal | reverse complement strand
AATAATAATAATCGGGTTTGATATTTTCTTTTCTTCTAAAAAAAAAAAAGGAAAAGAAAATGACTAATTTTCTAGATGAATCATGTGCTTGGAACCTTCATACATCTACAAAATAGATGAGTTTGATCATGAACAATGTTTTTAAAGTTTAACTAGGATAAAAATAAGTTGTGGTTCATTTAGATGGAAAAAAAGAATCTGACTTGAAATTTCCTATTCCAACAAAAGGACACACAACACCGCTGCATCAGATCCAACTAAACTTTAGATTTGCTTGATGGTCTTATGCCCAGATAAAGAAGAAAGATTAAGCTAGGTTGATGGCCTGCGTAAATTATTGAATGTAAGACTTGTTTGTAATTGTTATTTATAAGAATATAAGATAGCAGCTAGAATTTGTGCATTACCTTCTTTATAGTTAATTTTACTTCAAATTGCTTGCCAGCGTAGGTGGAAGCTGGTTTTATGGTAGCTCCGAGAGCAACTCTATGGCTGGTTTGCACAAAACCAGGACACTCAAGATTGTAGCAGCCTGTTGATACGAAACCGTCTTTCTGGAAACCAAGCAGACCAAATGTACATAAAATGCAAATTGACTGAGAACGATCGTGCAAGTATGCCTTGAGATATAAACTAATAAAAATTTGAAGCCAAATAAACAAAAAAAGATTATGAGATTCCAAGTGGCACTTCTATAATAGAATTTCATGGATAAAGCGTGCTGAACTTACAGTCCAACGGATGAAAAATCTTGCATTCCTGTCCCCTGTCCTGACCTGAAACAATTAAGTCTATTAGATCAGTCAAAAAGTTTGCTCTCCCTTTTCATATCGGATTCATACACGGTATATGCTATGTTTATACACATTAATAAGCAGTCAGTTTGGTAACTATGTATGTGATACCACATTCATGGATGTAAACAAATATTCCCAATCTAATATGAAATGAAGAATAATCAAGTTATAAAAGAAGCTAGAAGAATAATTAAGCGAATATGTCATCTGTAAAACGTACCAGCCAGCCAGTCGCAATAGTGTTGATGAATTCAGTCCCCGACTTTACCATCATTTGAGATGAACTAAATTCTGAGGGAGCAGGGGCTACTTGGGGGATCCACACATTGAATGATGCGCGTGCTCCATAGTAATTTCTACCTTGTAGAAAAGCTGTAGCATACTAATCAAGGTAAAAAAAAAAAAGACATTCGAATACATTTAATCATCACTATGCCAGAAATATTTACGTTTTAGTTCACTACAAATGGCAGGTACTAAGGCCCACGTATGTATTTATAAAAGTACATGTTGGTCTCAAAGTACCTCATAAAGAATCGGAGCATAGGCAGAGCTTTCATTGAATTGTTCATTCCTTTGTGGAGAAACACGACGAGGGCTAAATATTTTGGGTGTCCTTAGAATTGGGATTGTTCCTTTAGGGCACTCTCCATTCTTGTGCCAACTTTGAAATAGCTCAGTTGAGGAATTTCTTGCTTCAAGTCCTCTGAAATATGGGTTGTATTTCATCTACAATGTTAAAAGAAAACCCACTAGACAAGTATATATATATATATATATATATATATGTATGTATATAACTATCAACAATTTAGTAATCAATTGAAAATAGACGAATTAGTTACTTATTGATACCAAACGATGTTGTTCTCATACAATTGATTCAAGGGATTATAGGATAATTAATTACCGGGATTGTATGGTTCTTCAGAAGTGGATGATTAAAAGCTGGCTGTTTATGGATATCAACACAATCGATTGTATCACCATCATCACTCTGTGGAGGAAAAAACTCACCAACAACGGTCAATCATTTGTGACCGATAAAAGAAAAAAAAAAGCCAATCAGTTAGCAGATGAAACCTTAGCAAAAATTCAAGCGATTACAAAATTAACGTTTGAGGAAAGTCACCTCTATGGTTTTTTTGGTAGAAATCCCAGTTGCAAGAGCAAATTCATTGTCCCACGTATGAATTAATGACGCTAGTAAGATAAATATGCAACCTCCTCGACAATAATCGCAAGCCATCGTCATTCTCCAGCCTTAGTTTTTCACTAATCTCATCCAACATGTGTTCATGATGTTATATTATATAACAGCTAGGTGGTGTACATTTGAGCCAATTTCATAAATGAGTTCAACCATTTTCTTTGACCAGAATCTCATATCTTAAATGTTAAATAACCTTGAGATTCAATATCAAATTTAATTAACTTTTAATGCACCTCTTCCTTATTACCTAATCTTGTCATTCATTTTTTGTGCTTGATAAAAAATAAGGCTATATTAAAAGTAAAATAATAGCTTCATGTGTATATTTAATATTATTTTTTAAAATAAAATTTACGTTCACTAATTTGTAACAAAACTTTGTATAAATTTTTTTATAGGATAGTGTGGAACTATTTTTCTTCATCATGCATTGGTGAACCCGCCTTTATTGCAAGTATTCTTTTCCTGCTCTCTCCCCTTTAATTTCGGTCCTTTTTGGTTTGTTTCCCTTAATTGGTGTTGAATTCCGAAATATTTTTATAGAGTGGAATGTAAACATAGAATATAGCATTAATTGGAATGACGAGTCATATTACTTAGGGACAGGATTTCAACTTTACAATTCAGGGTTGGAGTTTTATGATCTTTCCCATTGTTTTCTTTCTGTGGGAAATGTGTTTGTTTGGTAACAAGAAGTTTGGAATGGCTTCTACTGAATGGGGGAATTCGATATCCACTCTTGTTGATGGCCACTTTACTTTGGGGTAAAGCCATCCATCAGCTAATTAAATTAATGTGATTAAAGGAATTTAAGTAGTAGTATTGCAAAAGATGATGGAAGAGAAGATTTCTGCAATTAATCAACATTTTTATGCAATGTTTCAGAAATTGCAACAACAAATCTTTATTGAACATAAATTTTGACATGCCTTCCATGAGTTTTCCATTAGCTCCTTCGCTTGATGATAATTTTAATACTATAGATCAAGAGTTTCAGCATATTAATTATCTATTTTCGGCAGCACATAAAGTCTACACCTTCAGGTATTCTTCATATTTCATAATTCTGATTTGCTAGTTTATTTTATATTGTTCGGCATGCCTTCTATTGTTTCCTTTTATTTTATTAGACGACGACAAATCTCAACCCTGAATCTTAATTTTTTTTTTTTGAATTAATCTCTTATAAGACCTAACAACTCTCTCTCTCTGTGTACATGCGATTTTGAACTAAATCTTAAAACCTTCAAAGTGACCTAAGAGAAAAATTGGGACTAACACCATTCTAGGCAACGGCAATGAAGTCATCAAAGGTACTCCTTCATTTTAAGGAATCAATACTTGATTTGTATTTTTCTCTTTGCAATTTTTATCAATCTCAACAAGTTCCTGTTGTGATTTTAAGGATTCTGGTTGCAGGACAAAAATTAAATCTAATTTGGATTTTTATGTCTCTAAACAGGTGCACAAAATCATTTGGACTACACTTTTTCTCACTTCATTCTTAATTATATTTTGATCATAGAATAAAGATTCCTTCTTCCATTATTGTTTTCAGAATGTATGAGATTGTTGGATTGTGTCATATGTGGTATGGTGGGTCACTGGTCTATGAGCCAAATTTTGCATATATGGGTGGTAGTAAATATGAAATGGAAATAGATCCGCACCAATTTTTTCTTCATGACATTAAAGACCAGGCAAGTTGAGGAGATTGACGCAATCAAATCAGTGTTTTATAGAATTCTTGGTCAGACATGAACTAATGGCCTTAGGAAGGTTGTAGACGACCAAAGGATCTGTGACATGACGTGAAATATGTTTCAGAGTGAGGATAAAATAATTGATTGTTATTTGAAACATAAAAGGGATAGAGATTCAAAGATTAATGAAGGGGGAAAGGGGGGACAACAATGATAACATCTCTAAGAATGACAATGGTGAAGAACATGAGTTTTTTTATGTCTAGAATACAATATGAGTGTTTTTTAGACGATGATGAGCTAGTTAACGCAAGTTGGTCCAAATCTTTTACTCCAAGAAATCTAAGTCAATGATTGAAAGTTCTAATGTCCCTGTAGAAAATGAGGATTTAAAGAAGGGTGGATGAGATCAAAATGATATGGGTTATAAAATTGAATAGTATTGAGCCCATCTTTTTTATGGCTAATGTTGGATTTGTTGTCAATACCATCTGACACGGTTGGTTACATGTGTTGATTTGATATTATGAATGTCGTTAAGATGTAGTGAGATCATTGGGAGAAACTGGTGATAACAGGTCAACCCTGACATTAAGGAGTCAACATTGATTGTGACCTTAAATTTTAGGGGTCAAGATTGACTATTGACCATTAACCCTAAATTTTAGGAAGTTAATGTTGACCGTTGACCCTAAATTTTAAGAATCAAATCCGGCTATTGATTGTAGGGCAACATGTGAGAATTAACGATGATCATTAATGATCGTGTAGCCCTAATCTCAATGCTTTATAAATATCCTTATGCGTCTTGCAAGAAGGGAACGACAAACCTAAAGGCAAGGAAAGGGTGAATGGCAAAGAGAGAAGCAGCCACCAAAGGAGAGAGTGACCAACCTTGGTGGCGTAGCTGGCCAAGGAGGAAAGAAAGAAAGCAAGGTAGCCGGCCACCCACACCAGTAAACCCTCATCAAGATAGCCACCACACCAGCAAGCCCTCACAAAGGTGACAGCAACAGCCGGCCACCACACTAGCACATCCAAGAGTCTTTCCAGTAGACTAGCAGCATATCCCTGCACGTCCAGGAGGGTATACCAGCATCAGCAGCATGTCCCTACACGTCCATGAAGGTAACATGTCCCAGCACGTCCAAGAGACTTACCAGAAGCAATAGACGTCCCTACACGTCCAGGAGGGTATATCAACACCAATAGTACCTCAGGAGGCTTCCTAGCAGTAGAAGCATGCCTGGGAATCAAGCAAAAAATTAGAACGTGCACAGCCACCACACTAGCAAGCCCTCACAAAGGTGACAGCAGCAACCAACCACCATACCAGCACATCTAGGAGGCTTTCCAGCAGACTAGTAGCACATCCCTGTATGTCCAGGAGGGTATACCAACAGTAGCAAACGTCCCTGCAAGTCCAGGAGGGTATACCAACAGTAACAATTCATCCATGACCATTTAGGAGGGTATACCAGCACCAGCAGCACCTCAGGAGGCTTCCCAGAAGCATGCTTGAGAATCAAGCAACAAATCAAAATATGCAGTAGCAGGTCTGGAAATTAACCAACAACGAAGTGAAAAGACAGCTGCAGTGCACGGGGAGAGCAGCAGCGGCGCGAGAAATCTGCTGCAACGTGTGGGGAGAGCAGTAGCAGCGCGAGAAAGCTGTAATAGCGCACACGGATAGTGGTAGCAGTGCGAGCTGATAGTAGGAGAAGCACTCGCAGATAGCAGGAATAGCGTATGTAGACAGCAGCCACAGTGTGTGTGGACAGCAGTAACATTTCGTGCAAACAATAGGCACAGTTTGTGCAGACAGCAGGTGTAGCTAGCGCAGACAGCGGGCATAGCTTTTGCAGACAACAGGAGGAGAGTGCGGATAACAGGCACACAGAGAATGCAAACAAAAGGTGTAGAAAGTATGGACAGTAGGTGTAGCTAATGCATACAGCAGGCACAGAGAGCGCGGACAGTGGGTAGAGCCCACACGGACAGTAGGCACAAAGAGCGTGAATAGCAGGCGCAGCGTGCACGGACAGCAGGCACAGAGAGTTGGCACAACGCATGTGGACAGCAGGCAGTAGCAACAGTGCTTGCAAATACCATTAACAGCACACGTGGACAATAGCAGATAGACACGGCAGCCCATATGGATTGCATTAGCAATGCGTGCGGACAGCAGTAGCAGCGTGTACGGACAACATTAACAGCACACGCAGACAACAATAACAGCACGCACGGACAGAATTAGCAGCACGTGTGGACAGCAGCTATAGCGCGTACGGATAGCAATATCAACACGTGCATATAGTAATAGCAGCGTGTGCCGACAACGATAGCAGAACATACAAGCAACAACAGCAGTGCATGTAGGCAACAATAGCAGTAGGTCCAGCAGCTTGCAACAGCAAAGGAGGAAACGTACTCGACAGCGGGTCCGATAGCTTGCAGCGGTCGAGGAGAAAGCGTGCCCAATAACAGGTCCGGCAGCTTGCAGCAGCCGAGGAGAAAACGTGCCTGGCAACAGAGGAGAGATCCTGCCAAGGCAGTAGATAAGGCAGCACTGACAACGGGTGAGACAATATTGGTAGTGAAGGAAGGAGAAGACTCATATTCTGCTCTAATAGTCTGTACACATTGAGTGATCGTTCTCCATGAAAGATTTTTCCATAAACTCTTAATAATTTGTTGAACAACAGGGTGGGATACCTTGGAGTGATCGAGAGATCATTGTAAGTAGTTGAGGAGTGATCCTTCCACAAGTGGTTAAGGAGTGATCCTTCCACAACCAAACTGTATCCCTTGATAACAAGAATGGATTATGTGATTTAAGAGGGATCCTATCACACCATGGACGTAGCTCACACATTATGGGTGAACCATGTAAAAATTGTCGTGTGTGCTTGGGTGCTTTTGCATTGATTTATATTCGTATTGTCATGCTCACATAAAGGAGAAAGATAAAAATTGAATCATCGGCTCTAACAAGCCATAGAGGTAAAATCCGAATCAATTCGTAAAAAGCGCATATATCACATTAATTCACCCCCCCTCCTTAGTGTGAGACCTAAAACGGTTCTCATCAAATAGTTTTATTCAAATAAGTATGGCAGTTAAAAGAATGATGGTAGTGAAGTAGAAAGTGAAGAAAATAGTTATTGTGATGAAGCTGTAAGGTAAAAAGCAAACCAATTATTTATGAACCTAATTTAAAGTGTCCTGATTTTGCATTAACAATGAGGTTTGCGAATGTTGATTAATTCAAAGAGGCATTTGTTAGGTATCCCATTACTGAAAGGGTAGAACTTAAGTATGTAAGAAATAGTTATACTTGTGTACTGGCAAAATGTGCAAGTCATGATTGTGGTTGGAAGATTACAGTAGCTATGAGAGAAATAAAAATATTTTCATTGTGGAAAAACCTTTTAAAGAAGATCATACATGCCAAACAATATTAAAAAATAAAAGGGTTTTTATAGCTGGTTGGCATTGAATGGTTTTAGAAAACTATATGGATTTAACTCCATAAAGCTAATTAACATGAATCAATTGGTGAAAGATTAATTAAAGTTGAATGTGGATGTTTCAACAGTGAAAAGAGCCAAATGCATGGTTATGGACATTTTTACTAAGAATGTTTGGAAGAGTATGCCAAGTTGTGGGATTACAAGGCAATGTTAATGAAGTTAAATCCAAGGTGTACTTTTAAGTTAAATGTGCTCCCCTTAACTCTTACTCGAGAAAATCCTGTATTTGACATCTTGTACATTGCTTTTAATTGCTGTAAAAAAGGAATCATGGTTGGTTGTAAAAGAATTATTGGATTTGATAAGGCTCTTTTAAAAGGAATAAAGAAAGGTGTTGTGTTATTTGCAGTTGACAGAGATAGGAATAATCTAATGAGGAATTAGGATTTTGGGAAAACGAAAATTGTGAGAATAAGGAAAAAAGGATTGATCATTTCGAGGGGATCAGCCTCCAATAATTGCTTCAAGGGGATTAGCTTTCAAATAGCTAAAAAAACTTAAATAGATATTATTGCCTAAATTCATAAATTGTAGGCTTTACATTATATATAGTTTTTAATTATCTATAACTACAAAATTAATCTTATCATATAAATTAAGGAAATCCTGTTACTTAAATTTGGAATCCTATTATTAAGGAATCCTGTCAATTAGGAATCTTATTACATAAATTAAAAAATTCTATTATTAAGGAATCTTATCATTCCTTTGCCCGAACCTTGTCCTCAAGGATGAGCAAAAGAGTAGTAGAATTCCCACATTGCTTCCTTAATAGGAAGCCAAAGCAACTTGTTTTGATCCTGTAAGTCTCTATCAACTTGGTTTACATGAGAAGACCCAATTGTATACCTTGTAAGGGTTAGTGGAGCTTAACCATAAACAGCCTTAAATGGGGACATTCTAGTTGAGGAATGATAAGGGGTATTATACCACCACTCTACCCAAGGAAGCCATTTCACTTAGTCCTTTGGCTTGTCACTTACAAAACAATGAAGGTAATTCTCCAAACACTTGTTAATGACTTCAGTCTCCCCATCCGTTTATGGGTGGTAAGTAGTGCTCATATTCAGCTATGTTCCTTGTAAACGAAATAACTCATTTAAAAAATTACTAATGAAGACTTTATCTGGATCACTAACAATAGATTTAGGAATACTGTGCAACTTCACAATCCTCTCAATATATCCCTTCTTGTGAAGAACTTTCTCCATTCGATGATTAGGAACAGTTGTAATTTTGTTGCCTTGTCTTCCCAGTAACTCAATTGGGTGCCCATTAAATTGAAATTTCATTGCTAACTTGGAAAAATTTCAAGTAATATCTCCTAAAGTTCTCAACCAATCAATGTTAAGAATAATCTCATAATCATCCAAAGGTAACAAAAAGAGATCAACGTAAATAGTTTGACCTTGCAACAAGAGTTTTACCTGTATGCACTTACCTTAGCATGTCAAATTCCTACCATCAACAACCTTCATAGCAAACTTGTCACAATCCTCAATTGGAAAAGCAAGTTTTTTGGTAATTCTTTCATCCATAAAATTATTGGTACTTCCTAAATCAACTAGTACCATTAATGGTCGTTTTTTAAGAAGCCCATTAATTTTTATAGTTTGTGGATTGAAATATACTGTCAAAGCATGAATTGCAGGCTTGTCAGTGTACTCAACATGAATGTCATCACATTCAGAATAAATATGATCATCATCAGGCTTATCGACTTTCTTAATTAGCTCAATCATTAAAAGTCTCCTTTGTTTACATCGATGCTCTTTATGCTACTTCTCGTCACAGTGCCAACATAGTCCTTTTGTCATCTGCTCTTTTAATTGCTCTTAAGTAAAATGTTTAGGATTAATGGGATGATTCAAAGAGGATAAACTATTGTTTTCATCTATTAGTTTGCTAACAACTCCCTTAGTTATGGGGCAACAATTTTCAAAACCCAACTTTTCCTCTTGCAAGTGAGCAAAAGAGATAACTGCTACCATGGTTTGAGGTTGACGGGCTTTAACTTCTTGTCGGATGTTAGGAATAAGTCCTTTAATGAAGGTGCCCATCAACTGTCTTTCTAACCAATCTTTAGCTCGATTGGTGAATCATTCAAAACAACTTTGATACTCTAAGATAGTTTATGTTTAACAAATTTTTATGAGCTCTCTATCAATATTGTGATATTTTGAAGGTCCAAAATGCATAAGAAGACCTTTGGTGAAGTCAGCCCATGTTGGAACTCCAACACACGTTTCAAACCAATTATACCATTGAATAGCATCACCTTCTAATTGGATAGAAGTAATTTCCAACTTAGATTGTTCTACTATAGGGTGGAAACAGAAGTATTTTTCAGCTCTGGAAATCCAACTTACGGGATCACTTTCATCCCAACGAGGAAATTCCACCCTCAAATGTGGTTGTGCATAGTTGCCACCAATGCTTCCAGAGGATTCTCCTGATTTTTCTATTTATTAGAAGACGCAGATGTATTATTTCCTGACTAATTGTATGTTATGGTCAGGACTGCTTGTTTGAGTCTTTTAAAAGACTTGCATGAGAGACATTGATTTTTCGAGACGAGATATTTTAGCGTCAAAATCTGTTGAGTTGTGTGAAGATATGGTGTAGGACTGCAAATCAGTAATGCCAAGATTTTTCTTCTGTTGTTGGGTAAGGAGCATAAATTTTTTTTTTTTCAATTTTGGGGATTTGGAGCAAAAGGGAAGGGATTCAAAATAAAAGTGAGGTCCCTGAGAACACATACTAGATGAAAAGTTTTGACAAAAGGAAAATTATGGGAATAAGGAAAAAGGGCTTGATCGAGGGGATCTTCGAGAGAATCAACTTCCAAATAGTTAGAAAAGTTTGAATAGATATTATTGCCTGAATTCATAAGTCATAGACTTATGAAATTAATCTTATCACATAAATTAAAGAAATCCTGTCACCTAAATTAAGAATTCTAGGAATCCTATTATTAAAGAATCCTATCAATTAGGAATCCTATTACCTAAATTAAGAAATTCTATTATTAAAGAATCTTATCACAATCATGTTTCTAATAACGTGTGTGATGGTGAGACAATAGACATTTGGACCACCTAGTTTATCAATCTTGTGAAGAATGACATATCAATAAGGGATGGAGCAGGTTGGGCAATAATCTCAGACAAGCACCAGGTATGTATTCATTACCTTTCCTTTTTTTTTTTTATTAAATTTCTGGAAACTAGCTTCACAACTATCGTAAATGCTCGTAGGGATTTCCGTCTGTAGTCCAAGAATTACTTTCAAGAGCGGAGCATAGACACTGTGCAAGGCATATTTTTGCCAAATGGAAAAGGAAACATAGAGAACAAGAATTACACAGGCTTTTCTGGCAGTATGTAAAGTCCACAAATGTTCCTGATTTTGAAAGGCACTTGAAGGAGTTGAGGGGTGTTTCTATGCCAGCTCATTCTGACATTCTGAATGATCGCCCGAAGGGATGGTGCAGAGCGTTGTTTAATCCAAAAGTAGAGTGTGATATTGTTAATAATAACTTATGCTAAGCTTTAATGGAAGGATAGTTGGTGATAGGTAGTGTGCTTGAACAAATAAGGCTGCTAGTAATGAATAGACTTAGAACCAATAAAGAATAATGCAAAAATGTACTGATGGGCTTGGATATAAAATGGTTATAAAATATTACAAGTCCAACGCAGAGAGAGAAAGTGTTCGCATGGAAGAGAGGGAGCACTTGGTCGGATGAGAGTGATAGAAACTCTTGTAACTTTGTGGAGAATTAGAGTAAAAAGGAAAAAAATTAATAAAAATAACTTGTCAAAAATGCCCTTGTTGTGTAGACATAACATATGATGGAGCAAGTGACGTGGTACTTAAATAGTAAGATAAAATAGAACAACCGTATTATATAACAATTTAAAAGTTGACAATCTAAATTGAAAAAAATTAAAAATTTGCAACATTTAAAAAGCTTGCAACCTAAATTTGTATTTAACCCTTTGCATAAAGATTTGTATTTAAAGTTTTTTGCTTCAAAAAACATGGTATTTTTTTATTATATAATTTTTGTTAGAGTGGCTGCAAAGAAATAATTTATTGTGTTGATATTTACAAGCAATATAGGTAAATATTTGCTATGTAATCCCTTGAATTTTCCTTTTAATATGAAATTAAAGTTTTCATTATTAATTTTTATGACTAAGAGATCTTGAATTCTAATCACACGGCCTCAATTTCTGCATTTTAAAGTAATTTTCAACAATTAAAGAGGATTTTATTTGTATATGCTTTTCCATATAAAAGTAAGAAACCTAATATTTTTGGCCCCGCCCACCTCCTTCCTTTCGGTTAATTCCCCGGGTGCCAAAGCTGTAGACATATATCTCCGTGGTTTACTTGCTGTTGTTTTAAATCGTTGCATAAAATAATTTATAAATTTCGTCAGTTTGAATATTTTATGCAACAATTTTTGTACTTCTCTGTATAGAAATTATAATATCTTAACTTTATGTGAGTTACTAAGTATAAATAATAAATGATTTTTTTATTAAACTACTTTGTTTATTTACATTTGCTATAAGATGATTTGTGTGTTGAATATTTAATAGTTTAATTAAAGCTAAATTTGATTAGATTATGTTTTAATATTTAAATAATGAAATTTATAAATTATTACTTAAAATATATGTTAAATAATATATAAGTGGTGTCTATTCCGCAATAAAATCGTCGTCTATTTTATGAAAAAATTAATACATATGGACCTGCCACGTATTTCACAAGAAACTATTGCCAATTGCACAACACAATGCCGTCGAATTCACCAGGAATTGCTACTTATTTTATTAGAAAGCGGCGTTTCCTTCGACCAAACATCGCTACTAAAAACCGTTGTCTATTCCAAGATAAACTATCCGTCCATTTAATTAGAGATTTTTGCTTTAAACTTTATGCAGCGATTTTTATCACCTAAGCAGCAGTTAAAATCTGCTGGAACCAAATTACTGTTATAACTCCATTCTCTTATGCTAAGGAGTCACTTTTCATTTTATTTTTTCGAATAGAGAGGGAAGATGGGGCTGTTGGAAATCACTGGGACAACTGAGCAGGAAGCAAACTAGGCAGAAATGAAACGGTAGACAAAAGTTTAATGGAGTTTGCATGTAGAAAGTTTTCAGCTTCTAAAAATAGCCCCTTTTTTTTAAGAGTGGCGTACGGAGAAATAATTTATTCTGTTGATATTTATAAGTAATATAGGTAAATAGTTCTCATGATTTTTCTTTTTAATATGGTATTAAAATCTCCGTTGTTAATTTTTAGGACTAAGAAGTCTTCAATTTCAATCATACAGGCCTGAATTTTTTTACATTTAAATGTAATTTTCAACAATTAAGGAGAATTTGCGCTTCGTCAGACACTACCGAGTATTAAACCTAGCGCTTTGGATTAATACTAATTAATTTGCATACGTGGGCTTAAAAATTCATCTATGCTGCCATGACACCATTCTTCACATAATTCTCTGCATTATAAGGAAAGGAAAAGAGAGAATATTCTTCATTTCAAAACATTATTATCTAATGGTGGTTGTACAATATACTCATTATTATTATTATTATTATTATTATTATGATGATGTTAAGCCAGAGTCTAAGGTTTTTCAGATCGCTTGATTGTCATTATATTTTTTTTCCTTCACTTCTATTCTATGGACAATATGAATTATGTCCGGGACCCCCAAAGTAAATGTGAGCGCCCAAGTTGGGACTATTGCCATTAATGACGTCATAGCAGGTGGGATATGTGGTTGAGAGTGAAAGCCCATTGGCATCCTTGAAGACATTGCCATTGTCGATGTATCCAATATGGGCTATGTAGGCGGCTTTGCCATATCCTTCGTTAGGGAAATGACCACTGCCCATTTGAGCAGCTGTGTGGAGGCCCCCGGGGAGTGTATCGTAAACCAACCCACCAAAGTCTAGCGAGGTTGCCGCGTCAGCCAAGCCTGCGAAGATGGATTTAGGCCAATATCCAACGACATGATCTTGAAACAAGAGCACCCATGCTCCTGTCCTCTTGTCCTAAAAACATTAGTTTTCCTTTGTTAATGAACCAGATAGATGAACGATCACTTAAAAAAAAATACTAATACTAATAATAATAATAATAATAACAATCGTCTTTCATACTTTCTTTTTTACTTAAAAAGAAAAGAAAAGAAAAGAAAACGACCATTTTCCGGATGAATCATATATATCTACAAAATAGATGAGTTTAAAAATATAATAGTGGTTTTTAAAGTTTAATTAGGGTAGAAATATGTTGTAATTCATTTTAGATGGAAAAAGGAAACTGATTTGAAATTTCCAGTTCCGACGAAAGGACACACAACACCGGCTGCATCAGATACAACTAAAATTTGTATGTGCTTGATGGTCTTAAGCAAGGTTGATGTCTTGCATAAATTATTGAATGTCACACTTATTTGTAATGGTTATTAATAAGAATATAAGATTGCCGAAAGAATTGTGCATTACCTTCTTTATAGTTAATCGTACTTCAGATTGCTTGCCTTCGAAGGTGGAGCCTGGTTTTATGCTAGCTCCGAGCCCAACTCTATGGCTGGTTTGCACAAAACCAGGACAGTGAAGATTGTAGCAACCGGTTGATTTGTAACCGTCTTTCTGGAAACCAAGCACAGACCAAAAGTTCTAAAATGCAAATTGACTGAGAACAATCATGCAAGTTTGTATTGAGATATAAACGAAAAAAAAAAAAACTTGAAGCCAAATAAACGAAACAAGATTGTGGGATTCCATGTGGCACTTGCATAATATAATTTCATGGATAAAGCAAGCTAGACTTACAGTCCAGCGGATGAAAAGTCTTGCATTCTTGTCGCCGCTTCTGACCTGAAACAATTGATAATTAAGTCTATTATATTAGTCAAGAAGCTTGCTTTCCCTTTTTGCAGATCCGATTTATACACATTATATGATATGTTTATACAAATTAGTAACCACTCAGTTTGGTAACTATGTATGTGATACCACATTCATGGATGTAAACAAATATTCCCAATCTAATATGAAGGATGAAGAATAATCAAGTTAAAGAGAAAGCTAGAAAAAATAATTAAGCGAATATGGATACGTCATCTATAAAACATACCATCCAGCCAGTCTCCGTAGTGTTGGTCGATCCAATCCCAACGTCAGCCTTAAGCCACATTTGAGATGAACTAAATTCTGAGGTTGCAGAGGCTACACGGGGGATCCACAGTTGAATGATCCACGTGCACCAATGTAATTTCCACCTTCAAGAAAAGTAATAGCATCCTAATAATGGAAAAAGGAAAAATTAGACATTAGAACACATTTAATCATCGTAATGTTAGAAATGATTGCGTTTTACTTCACTACAAATGGCTGATCCAATGGCCCGCGTATGTGTTTATATAAGTAAATGTTGGTCTCAAAGTACCTCAAGATTAGGCGCATCATTAGATGAGGCAGAGCTTTCATTGAATCGTTCATTCCTTTGTGGAGAAACAGGAC
>JAGSHU010000160.1:0-14984 GCA_021533255.1 Ceriops tagal | reverse complement strand
AGAGTAAAGCAGTAGCTCCCACAATTCTTCTTCTTGTTGTAACTCCTACTAATGGGTCACCTATGATCTGATCTCCTTGATGAGCACTGGTCCATGTTTTTTTTGTCCTTCTTCCTTGCACCGTCTTAGTTGCAAGAGGATCTCTTTCTTTATCTTCAGACTCACTCTTCTCCGAGACTGAACTTACTTCTTGTTCCTTTTCTTTAGGTTAGTTTGATTCTTCATCTATATTGAAGTCATCTTCTTTATTGTCCTCAGCTTCTCCATTCTGCATTGTTTTCTGGTTCTCATCTATTCACACATCACTAGAAGTGATCACTTTTCCCAGCTTATGCAGGAAAACTCTGTAACCTTTTGTCTTTTCTAAGTATCCCACAAAGATGCCTTCATCAGACCTAGCGTTGAATTTTCCCAAGTTTTGCTCCTTGTTCTTCACAAAACATGGGCTGCCAAAGACTCTGAGATACTTGGCTGTTATCTTCTTTCCACTCTATAGCTCATATGGAGTCTTATCAGTATTGGGCCTTATTAATACTCTGTTTAGTAGATGTACGGCTGTAAATGTTGCTTCTGTCCAAAATCTTATGTGAAGCTTAGATTCCAGCAGTAGAGTTCTTGCCATTTCAACCACAGCTCTATTCTTCCTCTCTACCACCCCGTTCTATTGAGGTGTTCTTGCTGTTGCAATCTGATGATGAGTACCATGCTTCTCAAGGTAATCTTCAAAAGCTTCATTTGTAAATTCAGTGCCTTGATCTAACCTTAATACTTTGATCTTCCTTCCACTCTCATTTTCAGCCAATCTTCTGTATCTCTTGAAGCAATTCAAAACTTCTGACTTGTGTTCGAGGTGCATGAGGCAGGTCCTTCTCGAATAATCATCAACAAACAAAATGAAGTACCTCTCACCTTTCAACCCTTTTGTCCTCATCGGTCCACACAAATCAGTATGTACAATGTCAAGCACTGCTTCAGAACTAAACTCTTTGGTCTTGTACTACTTTTTGGCATGTTTTCCTTTAGAGCATGCTGAGCAAACATACTCTGTCTCTCTCTCTCGCTCCTGAGGTCAGGAATGTCTCTAATTGCATGAGTAGTGGTTAGCTTCCTTATGTTCTTCTGTGATAAGTGTCCCAGCCTCCTATGTCATAGTTGATTTTCTTCTTCTTTTGTAAGTAAACAGCTGTTCATCTTGTCCTTATCAGTCACATACAAATTTCCAGCGATTCTCTTCCCGGCTGCAACAGTACTGCCTTCTTTACTCTTTACTTGGCAACCTATTTTTATGAATATCACTTTGTGGTTGTCGTTGCATAGTTGGCTGACAGATGCTAGATTATATCTGAGTCCTTCAACGTGCAAAACATCTTTCAGCTTTCCTTTTCCAATATTCATTGACCCCTGACCATTGATATTGAGTGAATCATCATTGCCACACATAACTCTACCTTCTTTTGATTTGTTTAGCTTTGATAATTTACTCTTGTCTCCCATCATGTGCGAATTGCATCCATTATCAAGGATCCACTGCTTATCCTTGCAATCAACCTTCAGTGCAATTTCAGCTATATTAGCCACCTTCCTTTTTGCTCTATATTCCTTCTTTTAAACTGGCTGGAAGATAGCTTTCTCCTTTTTCTCAGTTTTGACTGCACCGCTTGTTTTTACTGTGCCATTGAGTGCCTTCTCTTGCTCAGGGAGAAGTATCATGCATCTCTTGGCATTATGGTCATCCTGCCCGCACCTTTCACACTGTTCCAAGTTTGCCAATATAGCAAACTTGTTCTTTGAAACTACTGGTTTGGGCTTCCACCAACAATTCTCGTCAGTGTGTCCTCGCCTTTTACAGTATGTGCAAGAACTCACGACAGGTGTTCTCTTCTGAATTTTGTATTGTCTCCCTCTGTATGCAACATCAGATCTTCTTAAGTTGGAGACATATACTAGCCTTCTCCACCAACAGTTACTCGCCTTATGACCCCAATCTCCACAATAAAGGCAATGACCTTGAAACTGCCTCTCCTTGGGTCTAATCACAGTTTGTTTTCCTTTGTTCATCACTTGCTGTGTAGGCAAAGTAGCTGACTTCTTTACTTGTGTGACTTTCATTTCTGTCACCTTCTTCTCCTTCTTCTGTTCAGCTGTAGCCCTCTGCTGGCTAACTTTCTTTTCTTTCAAAGACGTAGCAGTTATGGGCTGTTGCTCTTTAACCACATCCATCATTTTTGGCCTTGGCTTTGGTTTGATAACTGTCTTCTCTTCTTCAGTTATCTTCACCTGAGTCACAGCCTTCTCTTTCAACTTCTGTGGCAAAGTCTCATTCTTCTTTTCTCTTGCAGAGCTTGTTTCTCTTACCACTTTAAACTTCTGCAAGTTCTTCTCACTCTTTTTGAGTTGTTGCTAAAGTCTCAGCAACTCTATCTCCATTTCTTCAATTATTGAAGTCCTTGTGCCAAGCTCTATAGTAAGGTCTTCACATATTTTGATCTGTTCTTCAAAACTTCTCTTCAATTCAATATGTTCAGTCCTTATTTCATCCTTTTTACTTTCAGCTACCTCAGACTTTGCTTCAACTTGTTTTATGTGAGCCTCCAACCTTTTTATGGTTCTATCCCTTCTGATTATCTCCTTTGAAGCTGCTTCCAGCTCAGCTTCAAGATCTGGCTCTTCTTCATCAACCTCCTCTTCCTCTTTAGAGGTTGAGCTACCACCTTGTGCTGATGCCATAAAGACATGCCCATCTGATGAGTCTTCATCTTCCTCCTCATCAGCTTCTTTTATTTGACTCACATAGCTCTTGAATGAGGCTCTCTTCTTCTTCTGTGGGTTGGCAGTCTTCTTGCTGGACTTCTTTGATTTAAATGATGATCTTCTCCATCTTGAATTCTGCTCATCATCACCATCCTCATCTTCATCGTCAAGTTTCACTTTGCACTGAGAAGCAAAGTGTCCAGTTTGCCCACAATGATAACATCTCAAGGCCAATTGTCCTTTTCCCTTCTTAGACCCCTTTTTGAATTTCCTTGTGAAATAAGCCAATACTTCACTTTTACTTTCTTCCTCATCCTCATCATTATCCTCCTCACTGGATGATTCTTTCTCTTATTTTATCTTTAAGTGCTTCATAGCTTTGAAAGTTGCCTCCTTTGATACCTTTGTTGTTGCAGAGCTTTCAGCTGATTTATCCTCATCTCATATGCAATGAGATTGCACTGAAGATCATGCAGAGACATAGAATTGAGATCTTTACTCTCCTCTATGGCTGCTACCTTTGAGGCAAACCTCTCAGGCAAAATTCTCAGAATTTTCATCACAATAGATGAGTCCTTCTTATTCTTCCCATGACTTCTTAGATCGTTTACAATATCAACAACTTTAGTGAAGAACTCTTGGATTGTCTCATTCTTCTGCATTCTGAAAGATTCATATCTCTCCTTGAACATTTAAAGCTTAGCCTCCTTCATTCTGTCATCACCTTCATAGACTTTCTGCAATCTGTCCCATATCTCCTTGGCAGATTTGCATCTGTCAATGCTGAAATGATGACATTTGAGGCCTTCCCATTTATCTCAAATTGCCTTAACTCCTCTGGGATCGGGTGTTTACCTTCTTCCAGAGCCACAAAACCCTCCTGTACTCATTTCACCACGTTCATGCCCATAGTTGCAAATACCACTTACATTCTTGCTCTCCACATATGGTAGTTGGTTCCATTGAAGATTGGAACCTTCTTGCTATAAGTAGTGTTGGTGTTGGTACCAACTTCCATTTCTTAGTATGCTAAACAAGTCAAACCTCTAGATCCCTTCAAACTAGTACGCCAAGCTGTTAAGCTTCAAACTGTTAAACCAGTGCTCTGATACCAATTGAAGTTCCCGACTTCTCCCTAGGATCTACTAGTTTGTGATACTGAAAGGGGGATGAATCAGTATCACCACAATTCTCAATTCGTAGGTAAGTGAACAACTTCAATTTCTTCTTAAAAGCGAACCCTTTCTCAGACTCAACTACGGTAGATCTATTACTACCTACTAATCACAATAGTCCCCAAAGTCACCTTTCAGACACCTTGCCTAATAGACAATACGGATGATCTTGTTTAGGTCTTCATTAGGTTATGGGTTCGCTGATACTTTAGCTGCGTTCACAACTCAATTCAAAACACATAACGTAAAGCAAATTAAGGACACACGAGATTTACGTGGTTTCATCAACGTGACGTACATCCACGGTGGTAGGGACTCTCCCTTTACCGAGACTATCCACTATACTTGTGAATACAGGTTACAATGGATGTCTTTAATTCTCTGCTCCTTTCACTATTGCAATTACTAAGCAAGTACAATACAAAGAGTGTCACTTACTGTGTCTACCCTTCTTCTAACTTGTCTTGCCTCTATTGAATTGAAAGGCTACTCCACTGCTGCTTAGAAATTCACGACAACGCTCTCTAACCTCTCTTGAAGAAGTCTGGAAATATGTTGAGTTCTTTCAATGCTTCGCTGAAGTTCTTTTCTACATTGTCTCACACAATTCCTGCTTTCACCGTCTTACGGTCTTACCCATCTCCTTGTCTCACAATCTCACTGTCTCACGGCTCTCCTGTCCGTTTCCCTCTCTCTTGTTGTCCAGCCGGATTTCTTTCTCTTACTGCCAGATTTCTCTCTCTTACCGTCCTCTATTCTGCCGACGATCTCTGTCTCTTCGTCTACCACTCTTTGGCCGTTCCAGATTTTCTCTCCTTTTCCCCTATTTGGCTGTGTTTTCTCTCTCCTTCCCGTCGACTCCTCTGATCTAGTCGTCTCTCTTGTGTTTTGGCTGACCACCCCTATTCTTTTGACGACGGCTTCTCTCTCTTCATTGGGTGTATTTTGAACATATCGGTGGTGTCCAGTTTTCTCCCCTTTTTGGTCCTCTTTTCTCCTTCGCCCAACTATGGCTCCGATTTGGCCGTATCTCGATCTCTGTTCGCTGTTCTTCGTTCAGCCACCCTTCAGTCGTCTCCTCTTTCTCTCTCTCGACGATTTTATTTTTGCCGATGGTTCTCTCTCTCTTTTATATCGTTCTGCCGTCGCCCCCCTTCACCAACCGTTTTGATCGTCTCTCTTTTCTACCGATGATGTAGGGTTACCGTGTTTTGTGTTGTCTCCTCACTGACCGTCTAGCCGTTATGTCCATTTCTCTCCTGTCTCCGACAACGGCTTTTCTCTCTCTTCATCCGATGCTTCAAAAAGAGGTATTTATTGAATAGCCTGATGGTTTTATAGTTGATCATGATGGTTTAAGTGTGTTCAAATTGAATAATGCTTTTGTTGAGCCCATCTTTGATAACTAATGTTGGATTTGTTATCAATACCATCTTATACGATTATATGTGTTGATTTGATGTTATGAATGCTGTTGAAATGTAGTGAGGTCATTAGAAGAAACTGATGATGAGAAGTCAACCCTAGTGTTGAGGAGTCAATATTGGCCGTGACCCTAAATTTTAGAGGTCAAAATTGACCATTGACCTTAAATTTTAGAATTCAAATCTAGCCATTAATTATAAGGTAGCATATGGGAATTAATGATGACCATTGATGATTGTGTAGCCCTAATCTTAAGGCTCTATACATACCCTTAGGTGTCTTGCAAAAAGAAAATAAGGGGCTGTAGAAAATTGACTGGACGACAAAGGTAAGGCAGTTGGCCTAGGAGAGAAAGAAAGAGGCAGCCACTAAAGAGGCAATAAGGCAACCAGCCAAAAAGTGTGCAATAGCTACCAAGGAGAAGCAGTAAGGTGTAGTCAACCAAAGAGGAAAGAAAGAGAGCAAGGTAGCCGACCATCCACACCAGCAAACCCTTACTAGGACAGCCACTGCACCAACAAGCCCTCACAGAGGTGACAACAATAGTCGTCCAACACACTAGCACATCAAGAAACTTGAGAAAGAATTGAGAGCTTGTTTATACAAAAACAACAAGCTAGAAAAAAAGGTAAAACATCTCAAGAAGCTGTATAAAAATTTTGTTGTTGATGAATCTAATCTCCAAGTGAAAGAAAAGGAGTTTAAAGTAAAAGAGGAGGAGTACTTGAAGAGGATTGAGGAGCTGATTGTACTTGAGGCAAAGCAAGGAAAGATACACGAATATCTTGGCGTTAAGGTGATTGCACAAGAGCAAGAGGTGTTAATTTTGCGAGGCAAGCTATATAAGGCCAAGTTCGAGCTAAAGAAGCATGAAGAAAGCTTTAGGCTATAGAAGTGAAAAGAGAGTCATCATCAATAAATGCCATCAAGGAGGATGCTACCAAAAAGTTGAATGAGCGTCTAAGCAATCAAAGACCTCATTCTATGGGGAAGAAAGGACTTAGCTACATTAAAAAAGCTGAGTGAGAAGGTAGACGAAAAGAAGAAAATTATGTTTGTGCCCAAAAGCAAGCATAATGATATGATGGAGAAGAGAGATCAACCCAAGTTAAAATGGGTTAAGAAAGACATGGTGGAGATTCCCATCCACAGGTGCTGAAGATAGGAGACATGGACTTGGTGAAAGAAGAAAATCCAGATTTAAAGGATTTTGCTAGAGCTGTGATAAGTATGGGCACAAGGCTAATACTTGTTGGAATACTCGACCTATAATGAAGAGGAATGTGAGGCAAGAAAGGAGGCAATCTCAGGTGGAAAGAAGTCATATTTCACCGAGAAATAGGTTTAATGTACTGAGAGAGATTTGTGGAAGATGTGAAAGGGTTGGACATACTGTTGAGAATTGCTTAACATTGCTGCTCGGTCAAAGAATACAAAGGAGAACACGCTAACCATTGCTGCTTGGTCAAGGAGTGCAAAGGAGAACACACCAACTATTGCTGCATAGTCAAGGAGTGTAAAGGAGAACACCTACATATGCTCTCACATTCGGCTTCAAAAGAAAAAAAGGAAGAGAAACTGAAGTTCCCAACTTCTCCCTAGGATCTACTAGTTTGTGATACTGAGCGGGGGGGTGAATCAGTATCACCACAATTTGCAATTCGCAGGTAAGTGAATAACTTTAACTTCTTCTTAAAAGTGAACTCTTTCTCAAATTCGACTAAGGTAGATCTATTGCTACCTACTAATCACAATAGTCCCCAAAGTCACCTTTCAGACACCTTGCCTAATAGACAATTTGGATGTTCTTGTTTAGGTCTTCGTTTGGTTATGGGTTGGCTGATACTTTAGTTGCATTCACAACTCAATTCAAAACACAGAACATAAAGCAAATTAAGGACACACGAGATTTACGTGGTTCCGTCAACGTGACGTACATCAACGGTGGTAGGGACTCTCCCTTACCAAGACTATCCACTATACTTGAGAATTCGAGTTACAATGGATGTCTTAATTCTCTACTCCTTTCAATATTGCAATTACTAAGCAAGTACAGTACAAAGAGTGTCACTTACTATGTCTACCCTTCTTCTAGTTTGTCTTGCCTCTGTTGATTTGAAAGGCTGCTCCACTGCTGCTTAGAAGTTGACCGCAATGCTCTCTAACCTCTCTTAAAGAAATCTGGAAATGCGTTGAATTCTTTCAATGCTTCGCCGAATTTCTTCTCTACGTTGTTTCACACAAATCCTACTTTCACTGTCTCACAGTCTTACCCTTCCATTTCTCTCTCTCTTGCTGTCCAGCTGGATTTCTCTCTCTTACCGCCGAATTTCTCTCTCTTATCGTCCAGCTAGATTTCTCTCTCACTATCCAACCAGATTTCCTCTATTTTGCCGACGGTCTCTCCCTCTTCGTCCACCCCTCTTTGGCCGTTCCAAATTTTCTCTCCTTTTCCTTTATTTGGCCGTGTTTTCTCTCTCCTTCCCGTCGACTCCTCTGTTCTGGTATACCTCTTTTCTCTCTCTCAGACCTTTGTTCTTCGTTCAGCCCCCAAATCTGATTTTGGGCCATCCTGGTTTTCTGTTGATCGTCCACTCTGTTTTGTTGTCAAACCATTTCTCTCTCTTGTCGTGTCGTGCTTTCTCTCTCACCATCCAGCTGTGTCGACCCGTTTCCTGTTTCACGATCTCACTCTTCATTCGTCTCTCTCTCTCTCGATTCTGTCGACCTTCTATTTTTGGCCATCGGGTTTCTCTTTCCTTCCACCGTTCTGCTCTGATTTAGCTATCGGGTTTCTCTCTCCTTCCGTCGGTCTGCTCCGATTTGGCCATATATGATTTTTCTCTCTCTTCCACTGGCTTTACCGTTTTGCTCTTCTCTCTTCCAACGTCTATAGTTATAGAAGTAGCCTTAAAAGGTTCCAAAAAAGAAAAGTCATGGATCCTAGATAGTGTTTACTCCTTACATATGATAAAAGATTCCAAGAAGTTCAAAGAAGTAGCAAAATATGATGGAGGATCAGTCAAATTTGGTAATGATGGTGCCTTAAAGATTAAATGTATCAGTGCTACTGAAATTGGTGTAGAAAAGCTAAAAATCAAAGAAAGTGCTTTATGTTGAAGGGCTAAAACACAATCTCATCAGTGTTAGCCAGCTTTTTTATGATAGACATGAAGTTACTTTTAACAAGAGTGGTTGCATAGTAAAGAGATTAAAAGATGGTGTCGTGTTAACAAGGGTGAAAGAACAAATGGAAACTTATATCAAGTTTCCAGAAGCAAAAACATATGCTACATGACTATTAAAGATGAGAATTTGTTGTGGCATGGAAGATTGGGACATCTTAGACAAAAAAGGATGAACTTAAGTATTTAGCCAATCTCTAGAGGCTGGGGTATTCTCTAACCCCTCTCCCTTTCCCTCTTCTATTATTTTTTGGATTTATTGTCAAAAGGGGAGATATTTTGCATGAATCTAAAGAAGGTGTATACTCATGAAAAAGGGGAGTAGCTTAATGGATAGAGGGGGAGAAGTAGAAAGGGGGAGTAGCAAGTGATGCATGTTTTAGGGGGAGCTATGAATGATAATGTGCAAGGGGAGTTGTGAATGTCGACAATTGTTATAGTGCATTGTTAGATCTAATGTGTTGCCAACAAATTCAAAAGGGGAGATTGTTGAGCACATCTTTAATGACTAATGTTGGATTTGTTGTCAACACCATCTCATATAATTATATGTGTTGATTTGATGTTATGAATACTGTTGAGATGTAGTGAGGTTATTGGAAGAAACTAGTGATGATAGGTTAACCCTAGTGTTGAGGAGTTAATGTTGACCATGACCCCAAATTTTAGAGGTCAAGATTGACTATTGACCATTAACCTTAAATTTTAGGAAATCAATGTTGACCATTAACCCTAAATTTTAGGACTCAAATCTAGCTGTTAATTATAGGGCAACATATGGGAATTAACGATGACCGTTGATGATCTATAGCCTTAATCCCAAGGCTTTATAAATAACTCTAGGTGTTTTGCAAAAGGAAAATAAGGGGCTATAAAAAATTAAGTGAACAGCAAAGGCAAGGCAGTTGGCCAAGGAGAGTGTAGCAACCACTAAGGAGAAGCAAAAGGTGTAGCTGGCCTAGGAGGAAAGAAAGAGAGCAAGGTAGCCGACTATCCACACTAGTAAACCCTTACCAAGATAGCTACCACACCAACAAGCCCTCATAATGGTGACAACAGCAACCAACCTCCACACCAGCACATACAAAAGTCTTTCTAGCAAACCAGTAGCACATCCCTGTAAGTCCAGGAGGGTATACCAGCAGCAGTAGACGTCCCTGTAGGTCCAGGAGGGTATACCAGCACTAGTAGCATGTCCCTGCATGTCTAAGAGACTTCCCAACAGTAGCAGCATGTCCAGGAGGCTTCCCAGCAAAAACAACAAGTCCAAGAGACTTCCTAAAAGTAGCAACACGTCCAATAGGCTTCCTTGCACCAGCAACACGTCTAAGAGGATATACCCATACCAACAAACACCACCAAGGCAACTACTGCACTAGTAAACACCACTAAGGCAACAGCAATACTAGCAAACATCACCAAGGCAGCAGCCACACCAGTAAACCAACAAAGCAGCCAAGGAAGATAAACAAAAAGGCGGTAGAAGTAGCAAGTGAGTCCAGCAGGAGGTAGAGCAGTAGCACAAGGGTCCTGCACCAGTAACAAATGTGCAGCAATAGGTAGTGCACTAGCAGATGGCGGTAATGCACAAGGATAACAACAGTGGCATGAGAAAATAGGTCCAACACCTAGGGATAGTGGTAGCAGCATGAGAAAACAGTTGTAATGCATATAGATAGCAATAGCAACATGAGAAAATAGCTATAATGTGTGGAGATAGTAGCAGCAGCGCGAGCAGACAATAGTAACACACTCGGATAGCAAGAACAATGCATATGGATAATAGCCACATCACTTGCAGATAGTAGCGCCACCATGCACAAACAGTAGGAGAAGCACACATGAATAATAGCAGTAATGTGTGCAGATAGGATTAGTAGCGCGTATGGATAGTAACGGCAACACGTACAGATACCATTAGCATCATGTGCAGCACCAGCAGCGGGTGAGACAACACTGACAACAAAGAAGGAGAAGATCCATATTCTACTTTAATAATCTATACATATTGAGTGATCATTCTCTAGGAAAGGTTTCATTATAAACTCTTGATAAACTAGTTAAATAAGGGTGGAATACCCTTGGAGTGATCGAAAGATCTACTCCTTGATTAGGAGATCATTGTAAGTGGTTAAGAAGTGATTCTTTCACAAGTGGTTATGTAGTGATCCTTCCACAACCAAATTGTATCCCTTGAAAACAAGATTGGATTGTGTAATTTAGGAGTGATCTTATCACACCGTGGACATAGCTCATACATTGTGGGTAAACCACGTAAAAATTGTTGTGTGTGGTTGGGTACTTATGCATTAATTTATATTCATATGGTCGCACTCACATAAAGAGGAAAAATAAAAAATTGGATCATCAACTTTAACAAGTCATGGAGGTTAAATCCAGATCGATTTGTAAAAAAGAGTATATCTCACACTGATTTACCCCCCTTTCAGTGTGAGACCTAAAATAGTCCTCATCAGCTTTATATGGCCTAAAGCAAGCTATACAAGCATGGTATTCCAAGCTAGATACATGCCTAAAAGATATAAAGTTCAGAAAAGGGAATGTGGATAGTAACTTGTACACAAAGGAAGATAAACAGAGCCAATTAATTGTTATGGTTTATGTTGATGACATAATTTTTGTTGCTGAAAAAAAGGCCCTGTGCACTGCTTTTACTCATTAGATGAAGAAGAAGTTTGAGATGTCTATGCTAGGTGAAATGAAATTCTTCTTAGGGTTATAGGTTTTGCAAAGAAAGGCTAGAATTTTTTTTTCCCAAGAAAAGTATGCTTGTGAGATGTTAAAAAGGTTTGGGATGGAAAACTCTAAAGAAGTAAGCACTCCTATCACTATTGGAACAAAGTTAAGCAAAGATAAAGAAGGCAAAATGGTTGAACAGAAGGAATATAGAAAGTTGATTAGAAGTTTATTGTATTTGACAGCACAAGGCTTGATCTTCTTTTTGTTGTAACACTTTGTGCTAGATTTCAAAGTGAGCCCAAGGAATCTTATCTCGTGGCTGCTAAGAGAATTCTGAGATATGTGGAGGGTACTACAAATTATGGGCTGCTTGATGTTAGAAGTGGATAGCTTAATTTATATGGGTATACAGATGCTGATTAGGCTGGAAATTGTGATGATAGAAGGTCAATGTCAAGTGGTGCATTTTGTTTGGGTAGTAAATGTGTTTCATGGCATAGCAAGAATCAAAATTCAGTGACTCTAAGTACTACAGAGGCTGAATATGTGGCTGCTACTCAGGCTTGTACTCAAATGCTATGGATGAAACAACAACTTAAAGATCTAAAGGTGGATGTGTAGCTGCCATTGCTAATTGGTTGTGACAACCAAAGTGCCATCATTTATCAAAGAATCCTGTCTAACACTCTAGATCTAAACATATTGAAATCAAGTACCACTTTATTAAAGAAAAAGGGGAGAAAAATGAAGTAAAGTTAAAGTATGTGCCTACTGTGGAGCAAGTTGCAGATATATTTAGCAAACCTTTATCAAGAGAGATGTTTTAGAAGTTAAAGCTGACCTTATGTGTTCAGCCATCCCTTGAGGCTAAGGTATGCCTCTAACCCCTCTCCCTTTCCTTCTTCTATCATTCTTTGAATTTGTAATCAAAGGAGGAGATATTTTGTATAAATTTAAAGAGAGTATATACTGAATAAAAAGGGGAGTAGCTTGATAAATAAAGGGAGAGAAGAAAAAAAAAAAGGGGTGGAGTTAAAGGTTGTTCCCAATTGGAATCATGCTCACATGTAAAAATGGAGATGTCTGTTTTAAGGGGAGTTGTGAATGTCAAAAGTTGCTGTTTGTGCTTAATTGTTAATTTTTGGATTTAATGTATTGCCAACAAATTCAAAGGAGGAGATTATTTAGTCCATCTTTAATGACTAATGTTGGATTTGTTGTTAATAGCATCTCATATATTTATCCTTGTTAATTTGATGTTATAAATGTCGTTGAGATGTAGAGAGATCATTGGTCAAAACTGTTGATAACAGGTTAACCCTAAATTTAATGAGACAATGTTGACTATTGACCTTAAATTTTAGGAATCAATGTTGACCATTGATTGTAAGGCAACCCTTGGGAATCAATGTTGACTGTTGATGATTGTGTAACCCTAATCTTAAGGCTTATAAATACATCCATGCATCTATCAAGATGTGAGTGTGCTGTAGAAAAATTAAGAGAAAATGGCAAAGAGTGTGACCGATAAAGAAAGATGCAGCGGCAAACCAAAGAGAAGTGTAGCCAGCAAAGAGGTGATAGCAGTCACCAAAGAAGGATTCAGCCACACCAATGGGAGAAGAAGGTGCAACAGCCACCAAAGAAGAAGGTGTGCAGTGGCAACCAAATAACCACACTAAGGGAGAAGTTGTATAGTGGCAAACCAAGGAAAGGTATGCAGTGGCAACCAATTAACCAAACGAATGGAGAAGGTGTATAGCAGTAACTAATCAACCAAAACAATGGAGAAGGTGTGCAATGGCAACCAAAGAAACCAAAGGCAGAAGGTGTAGCGACAACCAAAGAAACCAAAGGAAAAAGTTGCAATAGCAACCAAAGGGAGAAGGTGCAGTAGCAACCAATCAAAGAAGGTGCAGTAACAATCAATCAAAGAAGAAAGAGGCAACAAACACTAAAAGAGAGGCAACCACACCAAAGAAGAAAGAGTAGCGACAACCAAAGAAAGAGGAGACAGTAGCAGCATCCAAGAGGAGAGTGTAGCGACAAAGCAAACGAGTAATTGCAGCGAGGATAAGCCAACAATTGTAGCAAGGAGAAGCCAGCAATTGCAGCAAGGAAAAGGCAGCAATTACAACAAAGAGGAAGGTAGCGATTGTAATAAGGAGAAGGTAATAACTGCAGCAAGGAAAAGGTGACAGTAAAAGAAAGAGAAGATTTGTGTTCTGTAATAGTAGCCTATACACATTAAGTAATTCTTCTTAAGAAAATTTTAGTCATAAACCTTTTTATAAACTTCTTGAAAAAGGGTCACTTGGAATAATCGGGAGATTAATCCATTAAGTAATCAATAGATCAACTTTTTGATCAGGAAGTCATTGTAAGTGGTTAAGGAGTGATCCTTCAACAAGTGGTTAAGGATTGATTATTTCACAATATTAATTGTATCCCTTGATAATAAGAGTGGATTGTATGATTTAAGAGTGATCCTATCACACTGTGGATATAGCTCACACATTGTGGGTGAACCACGTAAAAATTCTATATGTGTTCTAAGGTGCTCACGCTTGATTGATATCTATATGGCTGCTCGCACATAAAGAAGCAAGATAAAAATTGGACCATCGACTTTAACAAGTCATAAAGGTTTAATTTGAACAGATTTGTAAAAGTAAGCATCTCACACTGATTTAACCCCCTTCCCCTCTCAATGTGAGACCTAAGAAGGTCCTTATCATTTGGTGATACATGCCATGACAATATCAAGTTTAGTATCATTGTCTTCAACTTCAAAGTTGTTGTCGGATTCTTCTTCTTATTTTTTAATCTTTAATTTCTTCATTGCCTTAAAGGCTAACTCTTTCTTTGCCTTAAGCTTCTTTTCTTTCTTCATTGGGACTATTCTCATTTCATAAGCCATCAATATGCTATGTAAATCATCTAAAGCAAGCCCATCCAAATCTTTATCTTCTATGGAGGAAACTTTGACATTAAAAAATTCTGGTAAGGTTCTATGTATCTTTCTTACCACAGTAGCAATGTTGATCTCCTTTCCATAATATGTAATGGAGTATACAATTTCATTTACTCTTGTAAAAAAGGCATCCACTAATTCATCATTCAGTATCTTTATATTTTTAAATTTGCTCTTTCAAATTTGTAACTTGGCTTCATTCACAACCTTGTCTCTTTTATAAATATTCTTCAATTTGTCCCAAATTTGTTTGACTGTGTCAAATCCGGAACTATGCGAATCCACACGAATTTGGAACTCTGTGAAACCGAAACTATACGAATCCACGTGAAACCAAAACTCTACGAATCCGGAACAATGCGAATCCAGAACTCTGCAAAACTGGAACTACGTGAATCTAAAACTCTGCAAATCTAGAACTTTACGAATCCAGAACATCGCGAATCCATGAGAATCTAGAGCTCTACGAATCTAGAACAACGCGAATCTGGAATGCTGCAAATCTGGAACTACGCGAATCTGCCCAAATCCGAAACACTGTGAATCTGGAACAACGCGAATCTGGAATGCTACGAATCTAGAACTATGTGAATCGGCGCAAATCCGAAACTTTGTGAATCCGGAACAACACGAATCTAGAACTTTGTGAATCCGGAACTACGTGAATCTGGGAGAATCCAAAACTTTGCCAATCCGGAACTACGCGAATCCAGAACTCTGGGAATTTGAACCTGCGCGAATCTGGAACTCTGCAAAACTGGAACTACGCGCATC
>JAGSHU010000159.1:0-15080 GCA_021533255.1 Ceriops tagal | reverse complement strand
GAACTTGCTTCAGCTGCCAATTGACTACTCTTTTAAGTACAGGAACAGCTGTTGCTTAAAGTTAATAGAGCTTTGACAATAATGGCAATATCGTAGAACCTGACAAATTACTCATATTGTTAGGACCCTGCATTGATTCCACAAAATATTTGATGTTACTTAGCCCCATGCAACAATAGTGTGGTTTCCTCATGCTTGGCAAATTCATAAATTTGATACCAGCATACTCTCTCAAGTCTCAACAGTTCTCAAACTGTGTAAACAGAAAAGTGCATGTAGGTAACTCTATTGGCTCTTGCGGTAACTCTATGTCCCCTTTGGTTACACATTATGCATGTAGGTACAATCCTCTTGACACTTTCTACCGAACCACATTTGCCGGTGTTTGTGCAATTGTTAGTTCTTCAACACTTTCTACCGAACTTGTTGGTGGCTGCTAGTTCTAATATAGGCTCCCTTTGCTGCTGGTTTTGGTATAGGCTCCTGAATTGCTTTTAGTTTGTTGCTGGTTCTGATATAGGCTCCCGGATTGCTTCTGGTTTGCTTGGTTCTCGTATAGGCTCCCGGATTGTCTCCCTTGCTATTGGACCTTCAAGTTTGTCTCCCTTGCTGCAGGACCTCCTAATTTGTCTCCCTTGACTACTGGATTCACAGGTTGCTGTAACTTGGTGAAGGCCAACTGCCGCAGGTGTTAGTGAAGGCCAGCTGCTACAACTTGGTGGTTTGCTGGTGTGCTGGCCGGCTGCTAATTCCCAAACCTGCTGCTGCATGTTCTGATTTTTTGCTTGATTCCCGAGTGTGCTTCTGCTGTTGGAAAGCCTCTTGAGGTGCTGCTGGTATGCTAGAAAACCTCCTGGATGTGCTGGTATTGTGGCTAGCTACTGCTATTACCTTTGTGCGGGCGACTACTGCTATCATCTTCGTAAGGGCTAGCTGCTAGTTTGTTGGTAGGGCCAACTAATTTGCTACCTCTTTCTCTCCCTCTTGGCCAGTTGTTTGTCTCTCCTTCTTGGCCTGTTGCCTTGCTCTTCCTCTTGGTCGGCTGCCTTGCTCTCCCTCTTGGCTGGCTACTTTGCTTTCCCTCTTGGTTGGCTGCACCTCCCTTGGTAGCTACCTACTCTTTTACCGTTCACCTCTTCTTTTGGCTTTAGGTTTGCTATTCACCTCTCTTTAGCCAACTCTCTCAATTTTCTACAACACATACCCTTCTTGTAAGATGTATAAGGGTATTTATAGAACCTTAAGATTAGAGTTACATGATCATCTACTATTATTGTTGATTCCCAAAGGTTACCTTATAATCAACAGCTAGATTTGAATCCTAAAATTTAGGATCAATGGTCAACATTAACTTCCTAAAATTTAGGGTCAATAGTTAACGGTTAACAGTCAATCTTGACCCCTAAAATTTAAGGTCAAAGTCAACATTGACTCTTTAACATTAGGGTTAACCTGTCATCATCAGTTTTTCCCAATGACCTTTCTGCAGATCAACGACATTCATAACTTCAAATCAACACATATAACCATGTGAGATGTTATTGACAACAAATCCAACATTAGCCATCAAAGATGGGCTCAACAATCAAAACAGTAGGGCCTTCAAGTGAACTAGATCAAACTTCTTGGGTAACTGAACTAATTCCCATCTGAAAAGACTTCATCTCATCACCCATGACTTCTTTCCACTTATCACTATCAACACACTAAATTGCTTCATCATAAGTGAATAAAATGCTTTCATCCTCAACTGGAAGTGCATAAGCTAACATATCAACAAAACAGGCAGGTAGTCTTATCTCACGCCTTGGTTTATTTATTACAATAGGCTCCTATTGTTGTGGAATAACTATCTCCTCTTGAGTATCTTTAACAACTCTTTCTGAATTCTCAGCCAGCTTCTGAACAGTCACTTCAGGTTTATAGAACTCCACTTGCTTTTGATTGAACTCCACCTGCTTTGAGGTAGACTCCACATTCTCATTTGTTTTCTTTTTTAGCAATGCAGTTTCATCAAAAATAACTTCTTTATTAAAGATGATCTTATTTGAATCTAAACACTTCAACCAATATCTTTTAACTCTAGAAGACATCCCTACAAAAATAACCTTCTTTACCCTTAGATCCAACTTAGATTCTTTCATATAATAATAAGTAGTTCATCCAAATATATGCGAAAAATCATAATCTCCTACAAGTTTTCAAGACCATACCTTCAAAGGAATTTTACTACCAATAATGGTAGATGGTAAATGATTAATGAGATAACATGCATAAGTTATTGCTTTAGCCTAATACTTCTTACTTAACCTTGAATTTGACAACATGCAATGGATTTTCTCTAAGAAAATTTGATTCATGCGTTCTACCACCCCATTCTGTTGTGGTATATGCCTGATAGTGTAATGACATACAATACCAACTTCTTAACAAACTTTCTTAAAGAGATCACTGTAAAATTCACTTCCATTATCTTTTCTAAGGTGTTTAATCTTCTTTTCAGTTTAAGTCTCCACCATCTTCTTCTAATTAAGGAAAACATCTAGCATGTCATTCTTGTTCTTCATAGTATACACCCATACCCTTCTCAAAAAATCATCAACAAAAATAACAAAGTAGTGTTTACCTGTCTTTATAAGTCCCTACACACTTGAATAAATATAGTCTAGAATACCTTTAATACTATACACCGCTGTTTCAAACTTTACTCTTGTTTGCTTTCCAAAATGCAATGCTTACAAAAATCAAAGTTACCAACCTTTGCTCTTTTCTACAAACCTCTGATCATTAAACTACTCAAAGCTTTTTCTCTTGAATGACCCATTCGCATATGCTATAACTTGATAGCTTTTAACTCTGAGTTTTTATTAGAAATTGTAGCAACTAATCCAATAACAGTTCTTCTATTATAGTAATACAAGTTATTTTTCCTTATACCACTCATTACAACCAAAACGCCATATACAACCTTTAAAGTTCTATCATGCATTGATATTTTGTAGCCTTTAGATCCTAAAGCTCCTAACGAGATAAAGTTCTCCTTCAAATTTGGAACATATCTCACCTCCATTAAGACTTTGCATGATCCATCATTATTCTTCAATTGTATTGAACCTACTCTCATAATCTTGCATGAGTTATCATTTCCCATGTATACAACTCTACCATTTAGCTCTTCGAAGTTAAAAAACCATTCCTTATGTGGACACATGTGTTAGGTGCAACCCAAATCCAAAATCCATTTGTAAACTCCAAAAGTGGATGGTGTATTAGTCAATGTAATGTCTTCTTCTTCATGTTCAGCCAAATGTACATCAGAAGTGTTCTTGCCCTTACCCTCATCCTTCTTCCTTAGCTTTGGACAATCCTTCTTCCAATATCCCTTCTTATGACAGAATGCACATTCATCTTTCTCTAGTTTTCTTTTTTATTATGATTTTCTTCTTAAGTGCCTCTAATGATTCCTCCTAATTCTCCTTCCGATCCTTCTTACAAATTTTATAATTAAGCAAAATAACACATACTTCTTCAAAGGACAAACCTTTCTTTCCATGAATTAGAGTAATACATAAATTTTCTAACTCATCAGGAAGTGAACCAATCTATAATATAGCTTTCTATTCATCCTTAAAAGTTTCATCCAAATTCAATAGATCAGCAATCAAACGGTTAAAAGCATCAATATGATCACTAATACTTGTATTAAGTTTTAACTGAAAATGATAAAGTCTTTTCAACAAATATAACTGATTTTCATTACTTTTCTTTATATACTTATTTTCTAAGGCATCTCATAGTTTATTAGCAGAATTTTCTTTCATAAAAGGGTATTTTTGTTCTCTATACAGGCATGAATGAATCAACCCACAAGCTTTCGCATTCAATCTCTCCTAATCATTTCCTTCCATATCTTTCAGTGTATTTTCTTCTAAGGTGATGTCTAAATCTTGTTGACACAATACATCTTTAATTTCACTTTGCCAAATACCAAAATTTTTTCGATCATCAAATTTCTTAACCTCTATTTTTGCTGTCATTACTTAAAACTTGGTACTTAAAATGATTAGTTCCTTAAAGGGGTATATTCCTAAGAATGGTTAAGGAGATACACATAGATCCCACTTAAAACCCACTTTCCTTAGACTTTCATTGTCTTGTTGACAGAGCTACTTCATCGAGGATCACTCCCAGGAAAGTGCAGGGGTCACAGTGCTACCTCCAAACAAAACTAATCTCCATAGGCAAAGCTACCCCTAAATGCAATAAAGTAACTAAAGGAGAGAGAAAATGAGAGAACACACTAGAATTACATGGTTATGTTTGGTTGCCTACGTCTATAAGCTGCTACTGTAAAGTTCCACTATGCTTCAAATGAAAAGTTTACAAAATGGGTAAAACCCAATACTAATGGGAAAATAAATTGTATGCCAAATATACTCAATAAGCTTAATTTATATATCTCTTTCCACACCTAAACCCACTATACAAAGGTTTCTTATATAAGCTATACCCCACACACACTCACTACACATTTTCGATGTGGGATTCTAAAACTTTAATGAGCTATCTACCAATAGAAGTAAGATGTTATATTCTATGTTGTATGATGAGATTCTGTTTTCACCATATAGCATGGCCAAAGGTTATGTTTTCATTATATCTTCGATATTTTTCCACCCCTAGAATCAGTTTCATGGCAAAAGCATATGACAGCTTATCTAAATACTGTTTGAATGCTAGATGTGTTGATTTTATACTTTGTATGCACTTTCTGTTGACCTTACAAAGCAGTTACCGAGAGGACTTGAAATTGGAAGCTTGACATGAGGCCTTACGATGAACTCAATGGCAAAGAAAAGTCAATAACAAGCAGTTTCCCTTGTTGTCAAGTATGACTGTACGAGCAATCTTATTCGTGAAACACTTGTTTGATATATAGAAACCTTCTTGGAAAGGACTTGGGAGGGGTTATTGAAGCAAGTTTGGTCCATTAAGGTAGCTCAAGTTTCTCTATGGTTCTTCGAAATTGACATCAAAAGTTTGCTTAGCTTCATGGCTCCATCATTACACCACCTGTTCTTTTGTTAGTTAATTTTCCATGCATGCATGTTCTTTCTTGCCATTAGAAGTCTAGAGTTAAGGATGAGAAATAAAGCAATAACAAGGTAAATTTGGGACAAGGTGAGAAGAGATGGCACAAAGTAGGGTCTTGTGTTTTGTCCTAACAACAAGCTGATGTTATATCTGGGTTATTTTCAGCTATTCTTTTCTTGCGATCGGTCTTCAATCCTACAGATTCTTTTCCTTTTGTTTTTTGTTGGGCAATGATTTTTTCTTTTGTCGTATCTACATTTATTTCTTATACAGTTTATTTTTTTGGCGCCACTAATGCTCCCTAATTCTTAGCTGACCCAATATATGCTTGACCAACTTGCTGATCTTCAAAACAAGGTACTTACACAAATGATAAGGCCTATATGTAATTTAATCAGAACTTGCTTCGACTGCCAATTGACTACTCTTTCAAGTATAGGAACAACTGTTGCTTAAAGCTAATAGAGCTTTGACAATAATGAAAATATCGTAAAACATGACAAATTACTCATATTGTTAAGACCCTGCATTGATTCCACAAAATATTGGATGTTGTATAGCCCCATGCAACAATAGTGTGGTTTCCTTATGCTTGGCAAATTCATAAACTTGATACCTGTATACTCTCTCAAGTCTCAACAGTTCTCAAACTGTGTAAACAGAAAAGTGCATGACACCATTTTGCTATCTTTCTCTATGTACATGTTAGCTCAGTGTCTTGTGACCTGCGAGTCTCCAATTATAGAATAATTGATTTTTCTTTCTTTTTTTTTTTTCCTTGCATGCTCTTCCTCTCTCAATATAAGTAAAAATTGTAGTTCATGAAACTCAATTGATTATTTCTGGTAGTTGGATGAAATGAGTGCAAGAAATAACATTCAACAATCATGGGATGATAGTGAGCCAAACATGTCATTTGGTCACCAGCATGCTTAATCTCAAGGGCTATTCCATCATTTAGACTCTAATCCCACCTTACAAATAGGGTAAAGTACAAAAATTTAGTTCTTGTGTCTTCTCTGATTCCTTTCAAATATCAATTGATTATTGATCTATTGGCTCTTGCGGTAACTCTATGTCTCCTTTGGTTACACATTATGCATGTAGGTACAATCCTCTAGGCTCAGATCGAATAACTGGCACAAGTACTTATGCCCAGCAAGTTAAATGGATTTATCCCTAGATGGATGCTATGAGATCTTCCGCTCTGCCTTATTTCTCATCAAAAGACCTACCTACTGGATAATTGCTTCTTGGTGTTGGCAATATTGTAAATAATGAAATTTCAACAAAACATATGCACTTGATTATGGTAGCATAAGCATCAGCACCTGATATTTAAAGGACCTTTAGCATTAGTCCAAAGTTATAAAAGAAATTCGCAAGTATTTTGCAAAAACTTAAGAAAGACTATCGTTTCACTCAATATTTTTTAGATTATTCAACCTATTGATTTTGAACTACCCAAAGGTATCCATTAATTCACATATTTTATACATTTTCTAAGAATAAAATGCACCGAAGGAATTTGAAAGTGAACCAAGTGCATAAAAAGTGAGCCAAGTAAAAAGGACACGCTAATACTAGTCTCCCAACATCGGCCTTTTGAGTAAATTGATTACTGAGCAATGGTATGTGTACATGCATTGGCATATACTTAGGGAAAGAAGTTGAATTGATGTAACGTCCGAGAAGATGTGTATTTTTCACATTATCAATTCTTAAGGTATGTCAAATTAGAAGAAAGTGACGGATTGGCTTCGTGTATAATAAGATCTAATGTTTGAAGTTAAGAATTTAATACATTAATACTTGGTTTTGTGCATATGTTTTGTTACTTTAGTTTTTGTGCAAGGCTCTTGTTTACTCCTTACATCCTTCATTAACATGTTTAACAAGATAGAATAGGCGAAATTAATTTGACTTTTGTTTTTTTCTTTTTCATCTTAATTCTACAAGTTGTTTGAAGCTTTTAAAATTAACGTGACCACAATTTTACTTGGTATCAAATTGGTACCACGGAAAGGATTGTAGAATGAGACTGTCTAGTTATAATTCATTTTGTGCAAAATTGAAGATATAATCGAAATTGTGTAAGAACCAAATGAAAATTAAATTGAAATTGACATTTCTAAAATAAAAAGAAAAGGTAAAAAAACTATTTTTCTCTTTTATTTCTTAAAAAAATATATAGATCAATTTATTATTGAATTTGAATTAAAATTAAAAAAAATTATAACTTGAATCAAAATCAAAATTAGAATCGAATTATTTTTAAACAATTTAATTTTATTTTTTTTTCTAATTGTGGTACCAAAACTAGAGTTATTATAAATATCCTTATTGTAAAGATCTCAAATTGTTAAAGCTTTAGGCATGTTAAATTGCGTGCTAAGGTTCTTTTATTATAGCTATTAGAATTTAAAAAAAAACAAATAAAAGTAATTCCCTGACGAAAAAAGAAAGGGAGAGAGTCTGTCTATCAACCCCGAAAATGAGGTAGATCTAGACACGCTACTTTCACCCAACTCATTGGACTCATTGGACTACACTGCACAACAGCTGCTTGGCACAGCCTAGGACCCCGCGATACTAAGACAAGGGCAAAAACACAAAGGAGGGACCGAGAATGATGGCCAAAGAGAACAAAAGTTCGTGTCATATTCTAACTACAAGACAATGTTGACCACCAATTATCTGGAGGCTTATTGGAACTGTTACCAATACCTCAAAGGCCTTAAGAGACCATTACAATGGACTTCATTTCTGCATTACCCAAGTCAGAAGGGTCAGGGTCAATCATAGTGGTCGTGGATCATTTTTCAAAGTACGGGATGTTCATCCCTGCCCTAACTAATTGTACGGCTGAAGAGGTGGCACAACTATTCTTTAAAAATGTGGTAAAGTATTGGGGGTTACCGTGCCACATCATAACTGATCATGATCCTTGTTTCACTAGTCAACTGTGGGACGAGTTGTTCAAACTCTTGGGGACTAAGTTGCATTTCTCCACGAGTTTCACCCTTAAACTGATGGCCAAATTGAAAGGGTGAATGCTCTTTTGGAGTGTTATCTTAGGCACTTTGTAAGTGCCAACCAACGGGATTGGGGGAAACTCCTAGACGTAGCTCAATTTTCTTACAATCTACAAAAGAGCTAGGCGACCGGGAGAAGTCCCTTTGAGTTGGTAACTGGGCAACAACTTTTAATGCCCCATAGCGTGGATACAGATTCATCAACCAGAAGCCCAAAAGCCTTAAAAATGGCCAAGTTGTGGAAGGAGCAAGCCGACATAGCCCGTTCCTACCTTGACAAGGCAGCTAAGAAGATGAAGAAATGGGCAGACAAGAGAAGACAATAGGTCGAGTTTGCTATTGGAGACAAGGAAATGGTCAAAATCTTGCCCCAACAATTCAAAGCTTTCCATTCTGTCTATAAGGGTCTTATGAGGTATGAGGGACCTTACTTAGTTCTTGGGAAGGTTGGTAAGGTCTCTTACAAATTGGATTTGCTTAAAAACTTTAAAACCCACCCAGTCTTCCATGTAAGTATGCTCAAACCATTCAAGGAAGACTAGGAAGATCCAAGACGTGGAGTATCCAACAGAGCTCCCTCGATTGTGATAAAGTCATATGACAAAGAGGTCAAAGAAGTGCTTGGCAAACGGATTGTTCAAAAATGTGGTATACCACCAAGCACTCAATACTTGATCAAATGGAAGGGATTGCCTGAGAGTGAAGCAACGTGGGAAAGCAAAGAAGATATGTGGCAATTTCAACAACAACTTCAAGCATATGAGGACTCGATGAGGGCGTCGAAGGATTAGGTGGGGGAGAGTGAAACACCCTGGAATGTTCTAGGGGAGCCTAGAGGCTTACTAGGATCCTAGAACATTCTACCGTATTCTAGAATTCTCTTGATTATATAGACTTGTAAAGATCCTTGTAGAATTCTCTAAAGCTTTGATTGTAGCCGTTAGATTAGATGAATCTCAACCATCCATTTAAAAGGTAGAGTTGTATATAAAGGGGAGTAGCCCTAAGGGTGGAGGCATCCAATTCACTTGTATTTTCTCTCAAATCTAATATAGTGTTTCCTTTCTCTCATCATTCTCTCTCTTGTTTTCTGTGGTGCTCTACTCTCTCTTCACTATCCAAGGGGGAAAGCTTACTTAGCTTCTACGAAGGGCGTAAGGAAAGCTAAGTGTCACACGGTTGTGAGGGAAATTCATACGTCTGTGACACTGTGGTGTTGTTTTTCTCTTACAAATTAACAGATTTCTTCTTCTTTTTTTATTTTGTCAAAAAATCATTATAGGCATCTTCAATTGACATTTCATCTTTCCTTACCAAATTGTATCATCAAAATTAGTAGGATCATCATCTTGCAAAACACTCATATGTATTTCATCCCAATGGATTTTCTCATGTATCTGAGAGTGTGTTAGGTTTGTAAGATTCACAGCTTGGGATATTTTGATTTTTAATTTCCTCAGTATGGAACAAATCATTTTATGTATAAATCAATGCTGAGGTAATTTTTTGATCTTTCATGCAGTGAAAAGAAATTGCTTTCAAAATGTTGAGTCCTCTATTTTCCATCAAAAGCTAAAAAAGAGTAACTGATGTCTAAAGACTAGCCTAACATTGCTCACATCCCTAATATCCAAATCAGAGAGCCATAATTTCAGTTGTGGGGTTTCTGAGCAAGGGTGGAGGCATGGGCCTTGGACTCTTGAAGAGGATAAGTTGCTTAGTGAACATGTGAGGTTGTATGGAGGAGGTAGGTGGAATTCTGTGCCATATGCGCTGGTAAGGCATTTATTATCAGCATATACCATTTAAAAAGAATGATTTTGAATTTTTTTTCTCTTGATTTTGATTTAAGAACTTGTGTTACTGCTATGATGTTGCTAGGCTTAAACAGAAGTGGCAAGAGCAACAAGCTGAGCTAGGTAAATTGCCTTAAGCCTGTGATGCTTGGCCTTAAAAGAGGTCTAATTACACCTATGGAAGAGTGAATTATTATTAAGCTACTCGCTTTCTAGGTTTAATAAGTAATGCATCTCTCTTAAATTGCACCTTTAAGATCTAGTTGTAGTTAGTTACTGTATTATTACAGTTGCTATTCATAATTCCCTTAAAGTGCTAGTGAAGAGACACTTTTTGGTCAGAGAGACTAACTGTTGTGGCAAAACAATAGTTATTTTCTATGATTTTTATGTAGATAGACAACTATTGCCAGATGTTGACTGGCAAAAGAGACAATGAGATAAAGAACTACTGGAGACCCTATTTCAAGAACAAAGAGAGATACTTTTAAATATGAGAGAAGCAAAAAGATCGAGTTTTAAATAAAAAATGGGAGAATTAGGATCAACAATCGCAAGAGCAACAAAAAGTAGAAGATGACATGAAAAGTTTCAATAGTGCATGTGATGTATCTAGATAGGAAGAAAAGCTTTTTATGTATCCCACCTTAGAGTATCAATGCTTAGCTATGATGTATCTGAAGGTTGTGCCTTGGGCAGATTCTATAACAGTGGATGGGTTGTGGGGTGGCTTGTGGAATCTAAATGAACCATACACAAGTAATTACTACACCATGATGGCCATATTTGCTTTGGAGGGATCCCAAATATGGGTACAATGCCACAGTGTTATTTGTATCAGCTACTTATAAATGATAGAAATTTTCCTCAAGATTTTCACTTATTCTATATCTTTAACATAACTTTATAGTTGAAATTTCTTATTAGGACTATTTACTTTATCATTATCATCACCTCATCCTTTCTTCTTTAAAGCATATTGTGTTGGAAGATGAGAACATCTTACTCTAGCAACCTCATCTTGTTATAGTTAATTTATCATTTGAAATGAATAATACAGAATTTTTAATAAAATTATTAGAAATCACATTATTTGAAAAATTAATGTGTTGTCTAATGGAGAAAAAAGTTTGATATTTAAAGCAGGGAAAAATATGGAACAAAAATGTTTATTGTCATCCAACACTTAAATTTTATATTCGATAAAATTCAAGTTCTTTCTATCATTTTAAAAATTAGTATGTATGGAAGGATTATACCTTCTCTATTCTTCTCATGTATGAGTGCAAGATTGAATATTAGACAACAAGAGTTTGTTGAAAATTTGCAATGTTAATTAGCTATTTTAGTAGATAATTTATCAAAAATTTTTAGTGTATACTATTTTTTTATTACTTTAATTATAATAATTTGCTTTATTTCTATTTTTTCTTTTTTTTTCAAAGGAAATCAATTCTAATTGAAAGGTGGAAGGATTGTATAATCCAAGAAACATTGAAAATCTGTTATTCTATTTGACTCAAATTGTTGAATTTTACATGAAGAAGGCCAAAAAAAGACAAATCAATTATTTTATGCTAACTTTTTTTTAAAAAAAAAATGTCTAAAGCATGCATCCAATAAATGTCAATAATGCCAATGGAAGGCGTCACCTGAGAACTATTCGTGACAGCCAGTTGAAAGTACTAAATTAGTGCGAACCAAATTAGAATTCAAATACTAAAAGTGGAATTATATATACATGTGATTGAGATAGGTTGGTATAACAAAGAGAGTAGTGGCAGCCATTGATTTGTTTTCACAAAGCTTACTTCAACTCAAATCTCATGCTGATACATACATACATATACATATATAGGCATCACATGTATGGGGTAGACATATACATCGCATCGTTACATAACTTCCTATACCAATCATTGTTTCATGCAAAATAGTGTCGGACGTATTCATGCCTAGCCACTTATTTTTGGAACTCAGTTTTCCGTTGAAATCCAAAATCCAAATTAGGAATGAATTATTGAACTGTTGCACATATACTACGTTAACCAAATAAGCTGCACATGCACTTTGTTTTTTCTCTTAGAAATAGAGCAAACAATCATTAACTTCATTTCATCTCCACTGCCCCAAAACCTAAAATATGATTTCTTAAAAGAGCCAATGCTTCGCCTCTTTGTATTGCGACATAATAATTATATGTCTACATATTGCACAAAATTGGAATTTTTTATGGTGGGGCGGGCTTTGCAAATTTAGCACCAAGACATCCATAGTACTATCCTCGTATAAAATTTTTAATGAAAAGTTCCAAAAACAAAAATATCTTAGGACTTAGTGTTATTTCATGTATAGTATCCTTTTTTATAATTACATATATTTAAATCTTTTGGGCACATGTATTGAATTTATATATTATTATTTTGTAATAAAATTAATAAATTAGAGATTAAAATATAAAACTTTTATACTTGTGAGTATAGGAAAATCTAATTTTAATATCTAATTCAATATTTTATTTTAATTAATTTATTAAAATAGATACTTCCCCATAAGACCAAATAATTGATTTAAGAAAATTAAATACAATTTTTATGTGTTATTTATAGTTCAATTACTATATTTTTATGTAATTTTCTTTTTGTAAACTACTAATATCATAATAATATTCTTTGACAACATTATCTAAACCAAATATATAACAAGTATTATATATATATGACATAATAGAGAAACATTTTAGGTAAAATTTTAATTGTAGTAATTTTAAAATTAATCAAAAGTAACAAACTACAAATTAAGGCCATAATATCTTAAATTTAAGTCATGTATTTGTCATCTAGATAAATCAAATTTGTTAAAAATATATATATATATATATATATATATATATATATATATATATATTTAATTTGGTTTGTTTTTTTCATTGAAAACCTTAAATATATACTCTGATTTCCAATAATCCAAAAGGACCAATTGTCTAAATCTGTTTTTAACCAAATATTTGTTATCGGGCCATTTGTTTAATATTATTCTGATTTGTTACTAGCCAACAAAGTAACAATCAATTACATCATATATATATATATATATTCTTTTGTACTGAAAAGTCTCGTACTAAGTCATCACACATGCAAACAATTGATGTTACAAAAATAATATATAAACGGCAAAGATATACTATTTCATTGTGATTGCACACATATTTTCATGCTGGACAATTTAATAGGAACGAAAAGATGACACTAAAACACAATGATCATATTTTAGTTGTAATTGAGATTATAAGGCTAAATAAATTGAGCTATAACCATATTCTTTTTGTAAGCTTACTTTAGTGGTTTATATACTTGTTATTTTATAAACAAAATTAGAAATTATGTTCATTGTTAATTTTTATTTAATTAAGTGATTATAATTGATTTAAACTTAAATTAACTAATTTTATGGATATGATAATTAGGTAATTATCTCTTTAATTAATACATTAAAAATTAAATATTTTGTGTTAATATCTAATCATATAGGTCATCTATGGCTTCTTCTTCCAAGTATCCAACTTTCTTTGGTTTTTCACATCTTTAACTGCACTTGAGCACTGCAAATAAAAGCATGATCACCCTTTCTCTTATATGAAAACCAAAGGAAGTAAAAATAAAGGTTGAAGGATGCATGAAAGGCATATATAATATATATGTATAATTAAGAGCTTAAAGCGGTTGAGGGTTTTAATTATTAGTGTTAGGAATTTTATTTCTTTTTGGATTTTGAAAACTTTAGATTTAGGGATATGGGACGAGGGAGAGTGGAATTGAAGAGGATAGAGAACAAGATAAATAGATAGGAGACTTCTGCAAAGAGGAGAAATGGGTTGTTGAAGAAAGCTTATGAGCCATCTGTGCTCTGCAATGCTGAGGTTGCTTTTATCATCTTCACCAACCATGGCAAGCTCTGTAGCACATCTAAGTACGACCCTTTTCTTATTTCTTTCTGGTCTCTACTCCACATTTTTATCTTACATCTTGGTCGAGTTTAATTATATATGTGTCATGTAGGCACCTATTTAGTATCTCTTCCTAAGATTTGTGGGATCTATTTTCTTTGCTAGTTTCTTGTTTTGTTTTCATAGACCTTAGGTGTCATGAACTTCATTGATTCCTTCTCTAGAATTTTTGACTATATATTTCTTTTTGGCTTGTTAGGGTTGATTCTTTCTTGAATTTTGATGAGCGTTGACTTAACACCCTATCTTTAGAGAGATTTATTTACCTGTTTGATTTTGCTGTGATTTTTTTTTAGTTTAAAATTTTGTTTTCTTTTTGTTGGATTTGAGGTGTCATTTTTTTTTTTTGCTTTGTGATCTCTGAATCAAATATGAATTTTTTTTTCACTTTGTATGTTAGAGTTGCATTAGTATTAATTTGATTAATGCCATTGATTGTATCAATATTTTGTGATTTGAAAAGAGAAGCACATCTTTGCTTTTTCTCATAAACTTCTTCTCTGATTAGCACATTGTTTATTACTTAACATTTGATTCATTGTTGGTCAAAAAAAAACAAAAAGAGAAAAAAACAAAAGAAGAGAGGACTTGTTATCTTCAAGATATTCTTGAAAGTTTAGTATTAAATTTGGAATGGTAAATTCTAGTAAATGGTCATCAATACTTTGCTCCTACTCTTACCCATGTGCGAAATATGAACTTTTAAACTCTTATTTAGGAAGAAATGCTATTACTTATTCTGACCTATTAAGTATTCTAATTATATTAATTGGGCCTGGACTCCTTATCAAACTTGAATTCGCATCATTTGAAGCTGGGTTGGCCTGAATGTTCTGAATCAGCCCATTTAGTGCTTCTTTAATCTTTTTGGCTTTAACTCATGTTATTAGGCCTTCTGGAATGTGCAATGGACTTCTTGCAACCATTGAAGCCTTCCACCCATCATCCCTATGGTTCTCATCAAACAATTATAAAAACAATATTAACCCCCAACAGAAAGAAAAGCCATCGCAAATGGTTAAGCATTGGCCAATTCATTTCCAATTATGTTGACTTATCATGCGCTAAATTTGTTGTTATTGTAGGTTTTGCTCACATTATTAGTTATTATTTTGGTTTCTTTGGAGTAACAAGTGAAAAGGAGTTAAA
>JAGSHU010000158.1:0-15118 GCA_021533255.1 Ceriops tagal | reverse complement strand
GCTTTGGAACAATGCTTCAATGGTTGGAATTGGGGACACGATAATTGGTTGTGTCTCTATTTAGCCCTTCCAACAATTATGCCATTATTACTTCCTTATCTTCCTCCACATTAGTTTGAATCATTGCAATCTTCATCTCTTTAGGGTGGTCATTAATACTTTAGTGCCCTGGTTAGTTTTGCAATCATTGATACAAATTTTTGTAATAATGGTTAAGGATAAAAATCTTTCTTGTCATAGCTTTTATTTTTTCCTATGTATCAATTGGCCTCTTGCGTTCTTATTGCTTATTCAAAACAAGTTGGTCCCACCAAATCATCACATAGTTAGTAAATTCAACACTAGATAGGTTTACTTTTTCCTCCTGGAGTAGTTATGGTAATCAAGTACTTGCTTTACCTTTTTCTCCCACCTCAAATACACATCAGGGTTATTCCTTAGAATGGGGGAATCTTTATTTTGACGCTTCCAAAAAGATTTTTAGAAGCATCACACCTTCTTGTATCCTTTCTATTGTCTTTATTATTGATGATTCCCATTATTGTGGCTTGATCATTAAAATTGGTATCATTGCCTTTGTCATCATCATAGTCATTATTATGATTATGCCTCTCTTAGCTTCGTGCATTAGGAGTTTCATGTGCCTCATGTATGTGTTGATCCCTTCTTTATGAAAAAACAAAATTGAATGAGTGGAAGAAGAATCTCCTTGCTATTATTGTGCTCCTAATGGGTGATGAACGCTAATGCCTACAACAACATCATTATTCATCAACAATTTACTAGTGACATATGATTACAAAAAACTATAGAGGATATCTTAATAATGGGGAAGGATCATGGATTAGCTGGTGATGGGGTAATTAAGTAGGGCTGGGAAGAGGTTTGGCTTTGTTAAGTTTATTGATTGGCACAATGCTGCAAAGGCAGCGAAGAGATTGAGTGGGGAAAGGTACAAGGGGTACAAGCTAGGGGTGTAAATTGCGCAATCAAGTGGGGGAGGGGATATTGAAGAAATAGACCTATTCTAATCAAGTCTAAGGGTCATGGTCAGTATAACAGACTTACAAAAATGTGTTATTAGGTGGTTGTGACGGAGGTGTAGGGCCGATCACTTTAGATTATAGCACCATAATAAAGGAGATGGACTAGCTATTCTGAAGTGTGGTGGGAATGACATGTAAGTCAATACCAATTGGGTAGTTAAGGGGGAGACTACAATGAGCACTTCAACATCCAGTTAAGGCCACACCAATGGGGGAGCACAATTGCTACTCACTTTTAATTCCAGAGAAGCAATGTCGATGAGGTGAATGGTGGTGAAGCCAAGCAGTGCTAAATATTCCAACAGTTGACTCCTTGGTTTATTATAAAAGTTGGGGAGGTAAGGTGTGTATAGGTGTCAATTGAGGGTCTTTCACTGCAAGTGTGGTTAGATAGGTTCTTGGAACAATTAAGAGGTCAGTGGGGTAGATATTTTGGAATGGACATGGCCTTGTCTAGCAAGTAAAGACTTGATGTGTGTTGGATTCTGGTATTGGTCAAGGCAGACACAGAAATTCCAACATCGATGATGGTTGAGGTTGATTAGCACTAATATGCTATATTTCTAACACCTAATATGGGTTACATCGAATAGGTACATGGGGCAAGGCTCGTGTCAGTGGTTAATTCGAGTTTGGTAGAGTGGAAACCAAAGGGTGATGGTCAGAGGAAGGGACAATAGACGGAGTGTGGTGGTTGGTGTTATTACCTGATCGATGGAGTAGGCACTTGAATTGCTGAAAGGTGGCAATGGGGAAAGGCGATCAAAGAGGATTCAGGAGGGTATCATTTACGAGGGATATATACTTAGGCCCTTATAAACCTATATGTAGGCTAAATTGGCAAACATGAGTGGGTTGGGCTTTAGATCTAGGAACCCTTAAAGGACTTAGCCTAATAAGGCAGCTTAGCAAGGAGAACAATTTTTAGGAGACAAATTCAGGACTTTAAAGCCTATATTGTATGGTCTTAGTGAAATAAAGCTGGTGAGTTGCCAAGTGAGTCTAGCAAGCTACCAAGCTAAATCTGAAGCTAGAGGCTGGCTTACTTTGGATTAGAGAATAGGTTGATCCATTCCTATTTTAAGCAAATGCCAGAGGCAATTGATAGAGGTGGTGTCAATGGTAGTAGAGGATTTCATGCAAGGAATTGGTATACTAGGCAGGAATAATCACAAGCGACAATGTCATCGACGAGGCGAAAGATGATTGCTAAAGGGGGAAGGCTGGGGGGAATTGTTATGGTTAATCGGGAAGGGGGCGACAAGGTGAATGTAAGGAACAACTTATAATTAAAGGGCAAAGGCACTCTTTAGGCTTCATGGAAGAAGGTGTCGCTATTTTAGGTGTAGATAAGCCTAGTTGGGTGATGTAGGGGGGGGGAATAGGGAGGAATTATTAGTATTAATAGGTCCCCAATTATAGATGGTGATAGAACACCTTGCTTAAAGGCTAGGTGCTATCATTCTCACTAGAGGTCCATCTTGGCTAAGTCCATTGCAGTTGACATGAGTAAGTCATTAACAGTGAGGAGACGGGGTGGCAAAGGGAGGTTAATTGGGGCAAAACATGGACCGCCAACCAAATAGAATAAAGGTGTTCCGTCACTGAAAAGGAAGATTTGGTTCAAGGATGGGTAGCTTGATGATGAGCATATACAAGTGTGTAATGAGGTCATACGACGGGAGGCATTATTGGTATTAAAGCTAGGTAAGGCTATTAGCTTAGTAATAAAAAGGGACAAAGTGGTGGTGCTTTGTCGACTGTTGTTGGAGGAAGAAAGAGCAGCGAGGCACAAATAAGGTGCACTATCCAGGTCAGTAAGGGTTTGGTGGGCAATTATGATTTTGTACATAATTAATGTTAAAGGGTTAAGGAAGTCAACTACTCGGGGCAATACATTAGTGGCTTTATCATATCAACCCAAGCATTTTGTTTGTGCAACAAACTAAATTATATCATCCTATAGAAACTATGTTGAGATAGATATGAGGGGTTAAAGAGTATGAGTGGAGGCTGTGGATTCTGTAGGGGCGTGGGTGATTTATTGGAACAAATTCATATTTCAATTACAGAATAAATTATTGGTTAAGAGGTTTATTGTGTTGGTAAAAAGGATGATGCCATTAGGTAAAACTATAGTACTGGTCAATGTTTATGCACTGAATTGTCATTTATAACAATAGGATTTCTGGGAGGAGTTGAAGGGGCTAAAAAATAAGTTTATAGGTGTAGTGGTGTTTTGGTGGCAATTTTAATACAGTGTTAGCTAGAGACCAAAGAGTAAGTGTTTCAAATGATAGCAGGCAATTAGGGTATGTGAGTTGCAGATGCAATAATGGGCCAATTTTTGGCATTGCAATGTTGGGTTTTTACGACTGTAGAATCTAGGTCTTTTGTTAGGTGTGAACCCATGGTTGAGAGGCTTATGGGACCCGATGATTAGGAACAAGGAAAAAAGGTTGGCCAAATAGAAAGTGAGATTTTTATCAAAAGTTGGATGACTAGTTCTCTTAAAGGCCTACTTAAGATCTTTGTCTATATACTCTATGTCCTTATTCAAGAGGCCAATAAGTGTGAAGGATCAAATTGAATGAATATAAATATCATTCTTATGAAGAGAAAACAAAGCTAGAAGGCTAATCTATTTAGTTGGTTAGTGTCTTGTATGCTAACAAAAGAAGTGGGACGAGTAGGGAATTGGCAATTTAAGAGACACTAATCTTGAGTTATTGCTAAAGTGGCTAAAGAAGGTGGAAAATGCAAGTGATGTGTATTGGGTCAAGATCCACGAAGGACGATATGGAACACACCAATTGTGGCCATGGGAGTGGATGTCAAGATACCAGTAAATGTCCTTAATTTGGAGGAGTATATGTTCATTGTGGTAGATGAAGAATAAATATATGGTATTACTTAAGTTTAATTCCAATTTTCTAGTTAAAGAAGGCAGGAAAGTAGACTTTTGGAACTAACTGTAGCTAAGTGATACTTTTTTGGCGATACAATTTCCAAGACTTCTTACGCTGTTAGTAAAGAAGGAGGACCTAGTTAATAGCTTTGGTGATTGGGAGCATGATCACTAGATTTAGAAAATTCAATGGTTTCGGGATTTGTTTAAGTGGGAGAAGGATTTGGTTATCGAGTTTGTGAACCTTACATTAGTCTATCAACTAATATAAGGGAAGAATGATAGATTTATATGGTAAGCGGAGAAGGATAGGTAGTTTTTGGTGCAATCTTTGTGTGACTTCCTCAATAACTGTTGTGGTCCAAATAATGAGGGATTACTAGTATTTGGCTGGGTTTAGCTCTACCTAAGATGGAGGTGTTTGGGTGGCAAATTTTACTTAATCGTCTCTTTGTCAAAGAAAGGCTACGCTTGATAAGAGGGTTTAATGAAGATGCCATATGCTTATTATATTCTATGGGGATGGAGTCAACGACCTTCTTTCATTATCACCTCACATAGGTTATTTAGTGCATGTGCTTGGGGTAGTAAGGTAACTTATAGGTTATTATGGGTTTGTTCAGGAGGTATAGGAATTGTGGTGCGAATTGGGTCATGTTTGCACATCGAGGGAGATTTGGATGATAGGGCTTTATGCAATTACATAGTATATCTAGTTAGGATGAAATGAACACATTTTTGTGGATAAGCTTTTTGGTTAAAAGAATATGCAATCTAATTCAAATTATATTATGGTGGTAGTCAAGGGTGAAGTAGTCATAATGCCACTTTACATTTATGAGTTTTTATTGAACTTGAAAGGTGTTCATCCTACCAGAAATGTGAAGTTACGACTGTGAGATTTGACATAAGTTGCACCTCTTTATAATGGTGTCGAATTCAACATAGAAGTAGTGACAACGGATAAGGGTGGCAAGGTTGGCATAAGAGGAATGTTGCAAAGGGATGATGAGAAGGTTGTGCATCTATTTTCCAAGGTGGTTGAGGCTACCAACATTAATAAGGTAGAGTTATTTGTAATATAGGAGGCAACATGCCTTTGGAGTTTAAAGAATATGGCAAATGGGGCTCCACTCATAATTGAAAGTGACTTTTAAATTGCAGTCTTCCACAAGATTATCATTAAACTAATGATCAAGTTTCCTTGGTCTTTTAACCTCGAGAATACAACCAATTTGCCAATGCTCTAGCAAAATAAGATAAGCCACATCATACAAATTTAGTAGCATGGTTATAAGGGACATGTCTTTAATATATACTAGGAGTTGCATATAAGTGGTTATATATGTCTTTTTGGTTTTTTACTGAACTGATAGGTCAATGTACTTATGGTCTTATATGTTGTACATATTCCTTATAATTATACAACTTAATGTTAGAAAAAAACTATTGCTACATAGCCTGGAGCATAAACAAATAATCCTTCCTACATACCTCACTCACTCCATTTTCTGAGGTCATGTTAATTTGCACCACAAAACAAATTGTTGGGAATAAACTCACATGCACTCACTCATTTGTTTCTTTTAATTATTGTCACTCAACCCTTGTGTTTACTTCTCTTTAGTAGCTTTTCTTTTGATGACCTCATACTTGTCAATTACCACTCCAACTTTCTTTTCTAACTCTTTAAGGAACTAAACAAAATAAATCAAAAAGATTAATTTTGAACAAACCAAACTTGTACAATAAAAGTAAATGGAAGAAAATTGAACTAATGAAAAATAAGTAATTAAAAAATGAAAAAAGAATATTAAGAAGAATGAAATTGTTTAGTTTTTGCCTCAATCACTTGATGTTGACATTTTTTTTAATTCAATACTTATCACAAAACATGAATAGAACACTTTAAAATAGCAAACAAAATTGACAATAGTACTTTTTAATGGTTATGCACTTAAGGAAATGAACAAGGAAAAAATGATTGCAAATAGGCAGAATAACATGTTTGAATGGTATTGCTCAATAAAAGAACTGAAAAATAAATAAATAAATAAATTTGAAAATGCTAAATTAAAGATTAATTGATCCAACATAATTTAAAGCCAAGCTTTATTACCAATGAAAGTAAATTTAAAAAGACATAGCTTAGAGACTTAAAACACACATGGAATCGAACAAGAACTTAAAAAAACTAAATTATATTTCAATTACGTAATAGAAGGACTCAATGATCAAAGGAATACAAGCCAAAAGTATAGAAAAGGATATGTACATCACATCCTAAAAAAAGAATAAACTTGGAAGTGATATGTCAAGTTAAAATACTACAAAATGATAATCTTAATAAGTTTTTACAGTTCAATAAAAAAAACTCAAAGGGAAAGTTTCTCACTTCTCAATTTATTTAATCATTTGTCCCATGAACTTTTAGGTGATGTCTATTTATAAGATGAAATAACAATTCTAAAAATAGACATAAGGATAGATTTTTAAAATATAAGAACAATGATAAATTATTAGAAAAAATTAAATTATAATTGGTAAATTTTTATTTAAGAGATAATTTTATTGTTTAATTGTGTCCATTAAGCATTTCAATTATATTAATAAAGTTTTAGTCCTTTTTTTAAATTTAAATTTATACTAATTGTAATTTGAATGACTTGAATGTTTTTAATCAATCTATTTAATATTTCTTTCATCTTTTCAACTCTAACTCACATTATTGGACTTTTTGAAATGTAAAATGTCAAAACTTACCAAATGATACCATTTTTATTTTCTTTCTCTCTTTGCTATTTTTTTTATAGATTGATTTATGTATCTTTTTCCTGGTATTATGTAAAAAAAAAATTTTAAGGGAGAGAACGAGGGGCTGCAAGAGTTCGAGAGAGGAGGGTTTTAGAGCAGAGCGAGAGAGCGAGCGAGAGAGAGAGAGAGAGAGAGAGAGAGAGAGAGAGGGTGATTCAAAAGGGAGAGAACTCAAATTCCATCTGTGCAATCAAGGCAGCACCTAGCTATCAATGTGCAAAGTCCGCAGGCAGTACGCAGCCTACAAGTCAAAAGTGATTCGTGCATAGCACTACACAAGGTGATTTTAACATGTGAAAGTCAGCCTTCAACGACCATGATATCCTTGTACCTTTTGTCCTCTCCTAGAAATTTATAAAACAAAACAAAATAAGTAAGAATGAAGGAGTTCCACCTTGAATGGTTATAGCCTACCATGCTCTTTCTACTTGCGTCAACCATGTTAGAACTTTTCTAAAATTTCTCTTTATGAAATTCCTATTTCTATAATGCAGGATCTTTTCTTTATGCGAATACTAGCAATAAAACTGTAATGAAATCAACATACCGTTGTCCATTATGCTGATGTCCCGTAGCGAAGATGAGAATCCTCCCTTTCTTTTGTTCCTAAATGTTTTTCCCTTTTCTCCTACTCTTCCCTTTCTTTTCTTTACGTTTTCTCTCTGATGGTTGAGAACTGGAAAAGTCCGTAATAGTATATATATATATATATATACACATTATTCCTTTCCTGTAACCATTACCTTAAATAGGAAGATCCTCCCTTTCTGTAACAGTTATCTTAAATGGGAAGATACTCCTCTTCCTGTAATGATTATTCTTAACAGAGAGAGTGGAGGGATTTTAAACCCAATGACCCAAATTACCGTTATGCCTAACCGATCATCATATTAGGCCTTTTATTTTAGGTCATACTTTAAATAACATGGGCCACTCATGTTAATTAATTTAACAATCTCCCACTTGGCCCATGTTATGACTTGATGAATCAATAACAAATAAGTGCGCACAATCCTTAAAGATTATCAAATTATAATACTTGATTGAATTAAAATGATTGAATCATGGCGGTCACATATCTTTTAGCGACATGATTCCTTCCATGTATCACATTATCATCATAATTCATAATAACCTTACTGAGGAACATTGAAACTTTAAATTGTCATTCCCATATATGCTATTAGTTATCCCACAAACTATAATCATATACAACTAAATAGAGATAACAAAGAATAAGCAAAACCATAACCTTAATTGAATTCACGAGTGATATGAGCATCCTAAAATATTGGCTTTCAAGAAAATGAGGACCTGTCCATAATGCCCATTCGTTCAACATGTCCAGTAAATGTTTTCGGTGGCAAACCTTTAGTTAACAGGTTCGCTATCATCAATTCAATACCAATATGCTCAATAGACACTCTATGGTTTTGTATTTCTTCCTTAACATATAGGTATTTTATATCCATATGTTTCGCACTTTTAGAATACCTATCATTCTTAGAGAAGAAAACTGCTACGGAATTATCACAGTAAATTCTTAACAGCTTTTCTATACTGTCAACCAAACCAAGCCTTAAGATAAAATTCCGCAACCACAATGCCTGAATAATAGCCTCAAAGCATGCTACAAATTCAGCCTCCATAATGGAAGTAGCAATGACAAACTGCTTCCCACTTTTCCATGAAACTGCTCCTCTATCTAGTAGAAACATGTAACCAAATGTAAATTTTCTCAAATCTACACATCCAGCATAATCTGAATCCGAATAGCCTATTAGTTCAAGATGACTTGATCTTTTATAAGTAAACATATAATCTTTGGTGCCTTGTAAGTACCTAAGTACTTTCTTTCTGGCTTTCCAATGATCTATTCCAGGATTACTTTGATATTGGCCTAACATTCCAACAGCGAAACTAATGTCTGGCCAAGTACATGTTTGCGCATACATCAAGCTTCCAACTAGTGATGTACAGGGAATTGATTCCATTGTTTTCCGTTCCAAATCATTCTTTGGACATTGCAATTCATTGAACTTGTCCCTTTTCTGAATTGGAACTATTCCTGTTGAGCAATTTTCCATTCTAAATCTCTCTAATACTTTATCGATATAGCCTTTCTGAGACAATCCTAACAATCCTTGTGATCTATCACAGAATATCTCTATTCCTATCACATAGGATGCCTCATTTATATCTTTCATTTCAAAAGTTTCAGAGAGAAATTTTTTTACATCATGTAACAAACCTATGTCATTAGCAGCCAAAAGAATGTCATCGACATATAGGACTAATATAATGAACTTGTCCCACTGACCTTCATATAGATACACCGATCAACGGTGTTCTCTACAAAATCGTATGACATAATGGTATTATTGAACTTAATATACCATTGTCGGGAGGCTTGTTTCAGTCCATATATTGATTTCTTTAATTTACACACCAAATTTTCTTGCCTGGTGGTGATGAAACCTTCAGGTTGGTTTATATACACTTCCTCTTCTAAGTCACCATTCAGAAAGGCGGTCTTTACATTCATTTGGTGAAGCTCTAGATCATTTTGAGCCACCAAAGCCATAATAATTCTTAAAGAGTCTTTCTTAGAGACAAGAGAGAAAGTCTCCTTATAGTCAATACCATCCCTTTGAGTGAAACCTTTGGCAACAAGTCTGGCCTTATACCTTTCAATGTTACCTTTTGAGTTTTGCTTGGTCTTGAAGACCCATTTACAGCCAACTCGTTTTGATCCTTCAGGTAACTCTATTAGTTCCCAAACTTGGTTTACATCCATCGATTTCATCTCTTCCTTCATGGCATTTAACCACCTTTCAGAATCATTACATTCCACGGCTTGTTTAAATGAGACTGGATCTTTATCAATGCTCAATTCTGATTCATGCTCAAGTGAGTAAACCACATAATCATTCGAAACAGCTGGCCATTTCTGTCTTGTAGACTCTGTAATTCCATTTCTTGTGGTATCACATGTTCATTTGTAAATTGAACATTGTCACTTGTTTCATCTCTTATATGTTCACTTTGCATGTTTCGAGTATCATTTTGTTGTCCTTGCATGTCACGTGACTGTGATGCAACATAAGGAACAACAATTTGAGTAGAAACACTGGGCGTGGGGATACTAACCTATGTAGGAGTACTCACTGTGGATCTTTCATTTTGTAATTCTTTAATATCCACGTTTCACGATTCCTCACTCCCACTGAACTGGCCATTTTCAATGAACCGAGCATTACCAAACTCAACTATTCTAGTACTATGGTTAGGACAATAGAACCTATACCCTTTGGACTTTTCAGGATAGCCAATGAAGTAACCACTAATGGTTCTTGCATCAAGCTTTCCTTCATATGGATTATATATCCTTACTTCTGCTGAACAACCCCAAACATGGAGGTGTCTCAAACTGGGTTTCCTTCCTGTCCATAACTCGTAAGGAGTCTTAGGGACAGCCTTACTAGGAACCCTATTCAGCAGATATGTAGCAGTCCTTAATGCATGCATCCACAAGGATAAAGGTACAGTACTGTAACTTAACATGCTCCTAATCATATCCATAAGTGTGCGATTCCGCCTTTCCGCTACACCATTCTATTGTGGTGTACCAAGCATTGTATACTGTGCACATATGCCTCGAATTTCAAGAAGTTTTACAAATGGACCAAGACATTGTCCACTTTCATTGAATTTTCCATAATATTCACCACCCCTGTCTAACTTAATCACTTTTACTTTTCTATTTAACTTCCTTTCCACTTCATTAATAAACACCTCTAGGGTGTTTACTGACTGGGACTTTTCATGCAATAGATATAAGTAACAATACCGTGAGTAGTCATCTATAAATGTGATGAAATATTTCTCACCACCCCATGTTGGGATATCAAATGGGCCACAAATATCAGTGTGTATCAATTCTAAAGGCTCATTACTTCTCATGGTTGGGTTCTTTGATGTATGTCTTGTTTGTTTCCTTTTTATACAATCAACACATACATCCCAATCAGTAAAATCCAATTGAGGCAAGACATCACCTTTCACCAACCTCAATATCCTTTCTTTGGATATATGACCCAATCTTTGATGCCACAAGAAAGCAGAACTATCATCATGCACATTGCGTTTGTTACCTATACTATGCTCAACAAGAAATAGGGAATCAGCATACATAGCATCAAGATTAAAACGGTACAAATCATCAATCAAAGTATTAGATCCATAATGGTACGAATGTCTATACAATGAAAATGCACTGTTTCTAATCTTAAGGTTAAATCCTTCTTTATCCAACTTTGCAACAGAAACTAAATTTCTAGCACATTCAGGAACATAGAGACACTTTTTTAGATCCAGGTGACACTTAGTATCCAAGATCAATCTGTACGTCCCAATTCCTTCTATTCATGCCTTCATTCTATTTCCCATATAAAGGAACTTCTCAGTTCCTGTTATGGGCTGGATTGAAAGGAATCCTTGCATAATATGTGATACATGAATAGTAGCTCCAGAGTTTAACCACCAAGTATTATTGGGCACTTCAATTATATTTGATTCAAAACATACTGATATACAGTACATACCTTTCTTTTCGAACCAAGCCTTTCTTTTTGGGCAATCTTTCTTGAAGTGACCCATCTTTTTACAGAAGAAGCATTTCTGATCCTTTTGGATCTGACCTTTAGTGACTTTCATAGAGGCTTTGTCCTTCTTCTTACTTTTCTTATATGGTTTAGACTTGCTACCACTAGCCTTATAACGAATGATGAGGTGAATGGAGTGATCCTTCATCTTCTTTAATCTCTCTTCCTCCTGAACTAACATGGCCTTAATTTCCTGAAAGTTCCATTTCTCTTTAATAGTGTTATAATTCACTTGGAACTGGCCAAATTCAGGAGACAGTGAGTTGATGATGAATTGAACCAAAAATGAATCACTCACATCCATGCCCATTGTTTTTAACTTTGCTGCTAGATTAGCCATACTAGTCACATGATCATGAATGGGCTGTGACTAATCAAATTTCTTGTTCGTTAGCTCACTCATTAGGGTTCTTACGATGGATTTATCAGTTATATCTGATTGAGAGTATTCCTTAATTCTCATCATAAATTCCCTCGCATTTTCTGTCTTAGGCATCGATGGCTTTACATTTTCAGCTATCATCATCCGCATCAAATTCAAACTCAGCCTATTGGACTGTACCCAAGCCTCATGACGAGACTTATTAGATTCTGTACTGGTTCCAATAATGGCTGCAAGCATTTCATCCGAAATGATTGTTAAGTCCAAGCCCAAAACACCTAAATGAAACTGAATATGCTCAGACCATTCTACATAGTTCAGCCCATTGAATTTGATCACCGCATTGCCTAAGGCGAATACATTATTGGAAGCTGCAAACATAATCCAAATTTATACCTTAATGCTTTGAGTAAACTCTAATGGATTCAGATACATACATTACAAACTTTAATCATGTATTTAAGTTCACCTTTGGGTGATCCTTAAATACATAACTTTAATCAATAATGATGCTAATTTAAATATACTTTAATAGATCAATTAATCATACTAGAGTTAACATGAATGTCATCTTTGGATATATAATCATGTTTACCCAGTATATCAATCAATCCCTTTTAGTGTCATTAATTACAAGCAATGATCCATCTTTGGATGATCTCCTAGCTTCATAATTAATAACCACAATTGTTCATTTCAAAACATTTTATTAGCATCCAAAAAATGAACAATTTGAAGTTCACAATCAACTATTCAAATCCTTTTAAGCCAGGCCACTTTGGTGACTAACAAGCTTTCAATATTTGATTCATGTTGATGTGATCTCAATAAACTTTTAAAAAATCTTCAATTATGAAGATTTAACTTTTTCATTATGTGGGAATTAACACTGTCCAATATGCGTCGACGTACTGTTCTAGTAATTAACTCCCTTTACGTGGCGGCATCCATTCGAAAAATTTCTTCTCCACCGTCGGTCGAGGACCCGCAGCACCACCATATTGTAGGCGACACAGCCCACGTGCTGCCTCTGACCAGGGCTCTGTCGACGAACCCATGGTGGCAGCGCCACCGTACTGCAGGCGTCACCTGCGTGCTGCCTTTGGACCCATGCTCGACCTGGGTCACCAGCTATACCCAGGAATGGACGCTTGCCGGGAATCCTTCCTCCACCGGTTCAAATCTCGGTGTTCCCAGAAGCACAGCGCTTGCCAGAAGCCCTTCTGCCAGCGACTCGGGTCCCGCCGTATCCAAATCGTTTTGGGTCTCCCACCAGAAACACAGCCTTCATCGGAGCCGTTTCGCCGTACCCAATAGATCCGATTCGGATCCCCACCATACCTGGAACCACGGCCCTCACCAGAAAGTCGTCCTTTCGTACCCGGATCGATTCGGGACTCCAGCCGTGCCCTGAAAGCACAGCTCTCACCGGATACAGAGTTGTGAAACGACAACACTAGATCCGTTCGGGTCGGCGGCTGTACCCGGAAGCACAGCCTTCACGGTGAGGCTGATCCGCCATACCCAGATCCGTTTAGGTCCGGCGGCGTATAGTCCTCATGCCGGCTTTCCTTTTTCCTTTCGACGTCAGTGTTTCCCCTTTCAACGTCGGCCGTCGTTGTCCGTTAAGCGCAACAAGTAAAAAACGTAAAGAACAGAAATTGTTTTGCGCCCCGCTATACAGCGCAAATAAAAAGAAAAACAGTTCGGCGTAAACAAATAAAAGTAAAACAAATTGCAATATTCGCTGACCCGCTCTGATATCAATTGTTAGAACTTTTCTAGAATTTCTCTTTATAAAATTCCTATTTCTATAATGCAGGATCTTTTCTTTATGCAAATACTAGCAATAAAACTGTAATGAAATCAACATACCGTTGTCCATTATGCTGATGTCCCGTAGCAAAGATGAGAATCCTCCCTTTCTTTTGTTCCTAAACGTTTTTCCCTTTTCTTCTACTCTTCCCTTTCTTTTCTTTATGTTTTCTCTCTGATGGTTGAGAACCGGAAAAGTCCGTAATAGTATATATATATACACATTATTCCTTTCCTGTAACCGTTACCTTAAATAGGAAGATCCTTCCTTTCTGTAACAGTTATCTTAAATGGGAAGATACTCCTCTTCCTGTAACGGTTATTCTTAACAGGGAGAGTGGAGGAATTTTAAACCCGATGACCGAAATTACCGTTATGCCTAACAGACCATCATATTAAGCCTTTTATTTTAGGTCATACTTTAAATAACATGGGCCACTCATGTTAATTAATTTAACAAACCACACCTCCCCAACATGGTTCTATCGACCAAGCATTAAAAGCATAGGGTTGAAGGTTGCCCAACTGTTGTTGGCCTTGTAGCTAATTGCTCAACATTTATTCGTCATGTTGGGCACTACTTGAAATCCATTCAGCGCCTTAAATAGGCACCCGAATATCAGCAATGCAGCTAAATCGAGTATTAGCATCCAATGTAACAATAATGCTCCAAGTAATAGTTGCCATCAACACAACAGTATTAAGGGAAAAGACGGCATTCACCACACAAGGAGAATGCCACTGGACCAAAATGTCAACACCTGCTACGAGTGTCCACATATGAATATGCACATGTTAGAAATCCAAAGCAAGAGCTATGAAGGACCCGTCGCCCAAACAGCTGTAATGAAAACAATCCGTGCCAGGAGCCACCATATGCTTTTAAGTTACAGTTTAGTGCTGTTCTGACGCTAGCTAGTAAATGCCATAACATGGTACTTAGGTGTAAAGACTTAAGAAAAACAAACTCCTAACAATTCAGATTCCCAATTTTGAACAAAATGACTATATCCTAAGAATTTTTAATTTCTGCGCAGGAAAATTAAACCTATCAACTTCAATGGTTGATGTGTATGTTATTTGTATGCTTTTCAGTTAATTGTATAACTCATGAGGTTAATAAAATTATGTTATCGGTGTAGTATAATTTGAAATAATCCATTAATAATGATATCAAAATCATTTGGGCTTTTACAGTTTCTAATCCTTTTGTCATTATGATAGAGACGATTCCCTAAATTCTGTCACAAATTATTCTAGGGCATTCTTTGGTTTATTTATCAAAAAAGCAAACAAGATCATTGGTACTTGTAACAAATGTCCAACCTATTCAAGTCAACAGGGTGGCTGTAACCGGCGAACTTGTGAACATTTGATTTCTCATATTGTTGCACCAAAGATAAACATTTAGGACTTGCCCCTTTTATTCATTTGAACACAATTCTTAAGTAAAATAAAAATGTTTAATTACGAACTCGTCTTTGGGGGG
>JAGSHU010000157.1:0-15193 GCA_021533255.1 Ceriops tagal | reverse complement strand
TGGTTAAAAGTGGAAGAAAACTGGATCCTTTGCTTTATTACCGATGTCGCAAAATACAAATATAAAATTCTGGATTCTTCTAACCCTGCTACTGATCACATTATCACTTTATTTGCTTCCTTCCTTTTAACCCACAGTCTCGCGTCATATTTTTATTTTGTCTCCACTTCACCGTCTCATTCACGTCATTAGGCCAAGTTAGCACAATTGACAGAATTATCATTTTTCCATTTCCTTCCTTTTTGGTTTTCCCATGTAAAACTTCCAAAATATGAAATCTTATCCATTTCGAAATAGCATGACTAGTTGGCTCAATGGTTCTTGTTCGTAAATAATCTTGTCTCCCATCGATGTCATCTCAGCCCACAACCAATTCAACACAAGCAGCAGTTCGTCTGGAGTACAAAAGTAAAATGAAAGTTGTACATTTCCATACGGTTCTAGCTCTCTTGGCTTTGGCTTCTTTCCTTGCCTCTGCAAAGGAATCCAGTCACTTCAGGACTTTTGTGTGACCATTCAGGAGGCTAGTAGTGGTGGTCCCAAAAATACCCTAGGAGGGAGGTGAATTGGGTTGACAAAGGATACCCGACTATAATGTATATAGAAAAATTGATATGACAAATATTTCAGTAAATAAAAAATATAATATAATTTGTAAATAAATTAATGTAATTTAAATAATATAAATATTAATTAATATAAAAATATAAATTAAGTAAATTTAAATAAATAAATAATTTATATAAAATAAAAATATATGTTATAATAAAAGGTTTGTTGAGTATGTAAACTTGTAAAAGAAAATTAAATTTAAAAAAAATATATGACACTATAATTTATATAAATTTGAAACTCTTACTCCTATATATTCTCCCTAAGAATATCATTTTGGAGGTTTTGAATTTACTAGCAAATCCCTCAACGGGGAGAAACCAAACACAACAATATTATGATTTTCAATGACAATTGTACTAAAGGTTTAAGACCTTCTTACGATACAATGACATAATTGTATTTTTCAAATATTTGATATCTTAATCCTGCAAACTAAAAAAGTCATAGTTTTTTCTTAAAAATTTTTCTCAATACATTTTTATTATAATAACTCAATATAAGTTCCTTGATATGTATTACTTGTTTTCTATATCTTATATTGCAAATGAATTTATATAAGCTCAGAAGAAACTGTTTAAATTTCAAACAAATATGTTCATAATGTCCTTTGGAATATTTTCCATATCCATAATTTGTGTATTGTTATTGGTGATATTTATTTTCATCCCAAAATAAATAGCTTTCTTAATAAAAAATAATTTCCAACAAAAACTTACCTTTTGCTTACAATTTATTTAAAATTAATTTCATAAAAATGTCTCATTTTATTTAAAAGTTAACAATATGAAATTAAGTTTAACAGCACATAAACCAATCATAAAAATTAAAGTATTCATCACCATATAAAAAATAAAATTTTAAAATTTATAAATTGTATATAATTATTAAAAATATATTGTAACTTAAATAATTCATTTGTCATAAATATATAAATTCAAATACTTGGGTAAAAATCACAAAATAATTATGACACATCAAAATATATAATTAATAGTACATGATTTAACATTATGTTTGCATCAATTGGATCCTTAAGATTTTATCATACCATGTAATTATTTTTCATGTGTAAGAATGCACCACATTTCTACGTATCATATTTTTTGGCAAATATCTATCTATAATGTATAGTTTTCCGTACGTAGCATCAATTGCATGAAAAAAATTTTCAAAATTGTTACCGAAATACAGGAAATGGACAGGCTCTGTAATCTGTGCAAGTGTGCAATTGCTTTGATTTAAAATAAAAATGAATAATACCGGCAGCGTCCGTGAATGTGATGCGTTGCAAGGATCCAAAGCTTGTAACATTCCGAGCAAGACTCAACACCCCAGGAAACAGGGCTGCCAACAAACTTGGTTTTGCTGTCAAACCAGTTTTTGTTGACCAACTTCCGGGACTCAATACTCTGGACATCTCCCTCGTTCGTAATGCCGCACCTTCACCCTCACCCCACCAAGCTCGTGTTGGTCACCTCGTCGTTGGATTTGTTGCATCCGGCCAGAACCACCAAAGTCCTGAACCCTGGAGATATCTGTGTCTTTGTGTTCCCACCTGGACAAATTCCTTCCCTATCCAACATAGGAAAGGTTAATGCAACATCATTTGCCTTATTTAGCAGCCAAAACCCTGGTGTCATGACGATTGCAGGCGCTGTGGATCAAACCCGCCCATCAATACAGTCATTCTTGCCCAGGCTTTCCATGTCAACGCGGATGTTATCAAGGATCTTCTGAAACCATCCGGTTAATAACTTGAGAAGCTGAGGGAAAACCAACATTAAGATTGCAACCTCTCCGGTTTCATGTTCATTATGTTTTGTAACTTCTCATAAATCCATTAGGGGCCATCCATATATTTTGTGAAAGTCCGTAACACACTAAAGGAAGTCCCCTAATTCCGGACCTCAGTTTTGAATTTTAAAATTAAAAATACTATTTCCGTTTTGTTTTTGGTATTTAAAGCTATGACACCGAGAATCGAACTCATTCCCTCGCGTCTTGGGAGACAACCCTCAGTGCCACTCCAACAAAGGAGAGTGGTACTATTTCCATTCTCTTAACACCTTAGATTCATCTGCACTCAATTAACAAAACTCTGTTTCTAGTCAGTAGGTATTTGTCTAATAGCTACCAAGTAGGGCAGATACTCAGTTGTGAATTTACTGGTATTAATAGGGCAGCAAACATAGTTACTGACTCTCTAGTTAAACGAGCAGTTATTAGAGCTTCTGATTTTATAGATTGACTCTGATGTCTTGATGTACTCTGATTCGTTGTAACCCTTAACTTCGCTGCTTTAGCCCATTGCTTCATCAATAAAATTATTGACACCGAATTTTAAAAACGAAAAGCAACCAACTATGGTATTTAGTTCAGGCGTGAGGTTCCAACAAATACGACCAAAAAATACTTGTTATTTGTTGTGAAAATTGTTAGAAATTATTGTTCAATTAGACTTTAATGTCCCAAGGCTATTTGAAAAGCGATTGATTTGTTGCGGGTGTGCGCGGCGTCTAATCACGGTGTACCTGATAAGTGGGTTGCTAATAGATATTTAATGTGGTTGAAGGAAATTATAAGAAACAAAACAATTTCAGATGGTACCACATTATTTGTTTCCATATTAAAGGATAAAATCTTAAGGAACAGGAAAAAAAATATTTTTTTATTTAATTTAAAAGTAATTAAAATAACGAAGTATAAAATTTAAAAATTGAATGTGCAAATAGAAAATAAGTCGAATTTTCAAACTTAACTTATGGTATATATATTTAAATTTTTTACAATTTAAGCTTACGAAATTGGACGGTACCTTGGCATAATTCCATGCCTTAATTGGTAATCCTCATATCCAAAAAAAAAAAAAAAAAGGAACATGGGTGGGAACTGATGTTGAAAGGTTCTCTAACCACCAACATGATGCAGCAACATAGATAAAGTATTGATTTCAATAGATAAATGTATCATGGAAGGAAAATCCCTTAAATTTCTTATAATTTTGACACTTTGCCAGTGTCATCGATCCATCGATCCATTCTTTATTATTTGAGATATCTTATATATATATATATATATATATATATATATATATTAAGCTAGGTACTAATAGGAGGTTTAATTTTTTTAAAAAATTATTATTATTATTATTATTATTATCGTTTAATCGATTGAATAGTGAGAGTTGAGAACTCTTATCTAATTATAACGTTTGATCACTGTACATCGGGACTCCCTCAAGACAAATAATTCTTCAAATTTTTTTCAAGAAAATGAATTGTTCATAAATAAGGAAAAATTCAATAAAAATGAAAATGAAAAGCCTTTAATTCATCATTAGCAAAATTGATCCATCTGGTACCTTTTTTGCGTTGGCAGAGAGACTAAAGGTTAAACAACTTTTCGCATGACCACATCATACAGCGGGTAGCCTACAATTAAAATTTTTAATGGAATTTATGAGAGAAATCTAGACTCACTATACACGAGTTCCCAATAAATGAAATATATATTTTTTAACGTGACATGGAGATCTTATTAATGATGTATTACAAAAACCAAACAAGTTCGGACGGTCCAGCACTTCCAATTGGCGACGATTAAAAAACGTCTAATTAACAAGTTTAAACGGTGGAGGGTGACAAGTGGAAATGGGAGATTGCATGGCATCGCCAATTATGCGATTAAATGAAGTTAGAAGTAATCGACGATACAATCCTATTTATAAGGCCCAAGAACCTCCTTATCTTATCTAATACAAGATTCCGTCACATTTTCTTTCATAGCATTTGGCGTCGCAGATGTTAAGGTATGTAGCCTAATGTCCCCTTCTCCTATCCGCAATAGAATTCCATCGCACTATTCTACATTTCTTAATTAATATTAATCTTTTTTTACCTTAAAAAGAAAAAACAAATAAGAGAACGGTGTAGGACTAGAAGAAATCGCGGTCATTTCCATTAGAGGGGAGAATTCTTATTAAGGATTTTTTTTTTCTTTTTGACGTTTAAACGTAAACTATGTTATCAAAACTCTCACCAAATGCGATACTTCGTAGAGATCCTCGTCGAATTTTGGTAATTACAAGCAGTTTTTGATATAGTATATAATATGACAACGTCAATCGTTAATGCACTTCAACGATCCAACATAAGAAAATGTTTTTCTTCAACCATCACTCACGGAACATTCTATATGTCTACCTGAAAAAAGTATTAAAAGCCACCATACTTTTGCGAAAAATGATTAATCACCCATGTGATCTATCACGGAATATCTCTATTCCTATCACATAGAATGTCTCATTCATATCTTTCATTTCAAAAATTTTAGAGAGAAATTTCTTGACATCATGTAACAAACCTATGTCATTAGCAGCCAAAAGAATGTCATCGACATATAGGACCACTATAATAAACTTGCTTCCACTGACTTTCATATAGATACACCGATCAACGGTGTTCTCTACAAAACCGTATGACGTAATGGTATTATTGAAGTTAATATACCATTGTCAGGAGGCTTGTTTCAGTCCATATATTGGTTTCTTTAATTTACACACCAAATTTTCTTGTCCGGTGGTGATGAAACCTTCAGGTTGGTCCGTATACACTTCCTCTTCTAAGTCACCATTTGGAAAGGTGGTCTTTGCATCCATTTGGTGAAGCTCTAGATCATTATGAGCCACCAAAGCCATAATAATTCTTAAGGAGTCTTTCTTAGAAACTAAAGAGAAAGTCTCCTTATTGTCAACACCATCCCTTTGAGTAAAACCTTTGGCAATAAGTCTGGCCTTATACATTTTGATGTTACCTTTCAAGTTTCGCTTGATCTTGAAGACCCACTTACAGCCAACTCGTTTTGATCCTTCAGGCAACTCCACTAGTTCCCAGATTTGGTTTACATCCATCGACTTCATCTCTTCCTTCATGGCATTGAACCACTTTTCAGAATCATTACATTCCATGGCTTGTTTAAATGAGATTGGATCTTTATCAATGCTCAATTCAGATTCATGCTCAAGTGAGTAAACCACATAATCATTAGATATAGCTGGCCTTTTCTGTCTCATAGATCTCCGTAATGTCATTTCTTGTGGTATCACTTGTTTATTTGTAAATTACACATTGTCACTTGGTTCATCTCTTATGTGTTCACTTTGCGTGTTTTGAGTATCAATTTGTTATCCTTGCATGTCACGTGACTGTAATGCAACATAAGGAACAACAATTTGAGTAGAAACATTGGTTGTGGGGATACCAACTTAAGTAGGAGTACTCACTGTGGATCTTTCATTTTGTAATTCTTTAATATCCACCTTTCGTGATTCCCCACTCCCACTAAACTGGCCATTTTCAATGAACCGAGCATTACCAAACTTAACTATTCCAGTACTATGGTTAGGACAATAGAACCTGTACCCTTTTGACTTTTCAGGATAGCCAATAAAGTAACCACTGATGGTTCTTGCATCAAGCTTTCTTTCATATGGATTATATATCCTTACTTCTACTGAACAACCCCAAACATGAAGGTGTCTCAAATTGGGTTTCCTTCCTGTCCATAACTCATAAGCAGTCTTAGGGATAGCCTTACTAGGAACCCTGTTCAGCAGATATACAGCAATCCTTAATGCATGCATCCACAAGGATAAAGGTACAATACTGTAACTTAACATGCTCCTAACCATATCCATAAGTGTGCGATTCCGCCTTTCCACTACACCATTCTGTTGTGGGGTACCCGGCATTATATACTGTGCACATATGCCTCGACTTTCAAGAAGTTTTGCAAATGGACCAGGACATTGTCCACTTTCATTGAATTTTCCATAATATTCACCACCCTTGTCTGACTTAATCACTTTTACTTTTCTATCTAACTGTCTTTCCACTTCATTAATAAACACCTCTAGGGTGTTTACTGATTGGGACTTTTCATGTAGTAGATATAAGTAACAATACCATAAGTAGTCATCTATAAATGTGATGAAATATTTCTCACCATTCCATGTTGGGATATCAAATGGGCCACAAATATCAGTGTGTATCAATTCTAAAGGCTCATTACTTCTCATGGCTGGGTTCTTTGATGTATGTCTTGTTTGTTTCCCTTTTATACAGTCAACACATACATCCCAATCAATAAAATCCAATTGAGGCAAGACATGACCTTTCACCAACCTCAATATCCTTTCTTTGGATATATAACCCAATCTTTGATGCCATAAGAAAGCAGAACTATCATTATGTACATTGCGTTTGTTACCTATACTATGCTCAACAAGAAATAGGGAATCAGCATACATAGCATCAAGATTAAAACGATACAAATTATCAATCAAAGTACTAAATCCATAATAGTACGAATGTCTATATAATGAAAATGCACCGTTTCTAATCTTAAGGTTAAATCTCACTTCATCTAACTTTGCAACAGAAACTAAATTTCTAGCACATTCAGGAACATAGAGACACTTTTCTAAATCCAGATGACACTTAGTGTCCAAGATCAATCTGTACGTCCCAATTCCTTCTATTCGTGCCTTCATTCTATTTCCCATATAGAGGAACTTCTCAGTTCCTGTTATGGGCTGGATTGAAAGGAATCCCTACATAATATGTGACACATGAATAATAGCTTCAGAGTATAACCACCAAGTATTATTGGGCACTTCAATTCTATTTGATTCAAAACATACTGATATACAGTACATACCTTTCTTTTCGAACCAAGCCTTTCTTTTTGGGCAATCTTTCTTGAAGTGACCCATCCTTTTGCAGAAGAAGCAAATCTGATCCTTTTGGATCTGACTTCCAGTGACTTTCATAGAGGCATTGTCCTTCTTCTTATTTTTCTTGTATGGTTTAGACTTGCTACCACTAGCATCATTACGAACAGTGAGATGAATGAAGTGATCCTTCATCTTCTTTAATCTCCTTTCTTCCTGAACTAACATGGCTTTAATTTCTTGAAAGTTCCATTTCTCTTTAATAGTGTTATAATTCACTTGGAACTGGCCAAATTCAGGAGGAAGCGAGTTGATGATGAATTGAACCAAAAAGGATTCACTCACATCCATAGCCATTGGTTTCAACCTTGCTGCTAGATTAGCCATAATAGTCACATGATCATGAATAGGTTGTGACCAATCAAATTTCTTGGTCATCAGCTCACTCATTAGGCTTCTTACAATGGATTTATCTGTTATATCTAATTGAGAGTATTCCTTAATTCTCATCATAAATTCCCTAGCATTTTTCGTCTTAGGTATCGATGGCTTTACATTTTCAGCTATCGTCATTCGCATCAAATTCAAAATCAGTCTATTAGACCGTATCCAAGCCTCATGAAGAGACTTATCAAATTTTGTACTGGTCTCAGTAATGGCTGCAGGCTTTTTATCTGAAATGACTGCTAAGTCCAAGCCCAAAATACCTAAATGAAACTGAATATGCTCAAACCATTCTGCATAGTTCAGCCCATTGAATTTGATCATCGAATTACCTAAGGTGAATACATTATTGTAAGCTGCAAACATAATCCAAATTTACACATTAATGCTTTGAGTAAACCCAAATGGATTCAGATACATATATTACGAACTTTAATCATGTATTTAAGTTCACCTTTGGGTGATCCTCAAATACATAACTTTAATCAATAATGATGCTAATTTAAATATACTTTAATAGATCAATTAATCATACTAGAGTTAACATGAATGTCATCTTTGGATATATAATCACGTTTATCCAGTATATCAATCAATCCCTTTTAGTGTCATTAATTACAAGCAATGATCCATCTTTGGATGATCTCCTAGCTTCATAATTAATAACCACAATTGTTCATTTCAAAACATTTTATTAGCATCCAAAAATGAACAATTTGAAATTCACAATCAACTATTCAAATCCTTTCAAGCCAAGCCACTTTGGTGACTAACAAGCTTTCAATATTTGACGTTGATGTGATCTCAATAAACTTTAAAAAATCCTCAATTATGAAGATTTAAATTATCCATTATGTGGGAGTTAACACCGTCCAATACGCATCGGCGTACTGTTCCAGTAATCATTCCCCTTTACATGGTGGCATCTATTCGGAAAATTTCTTCTCCACCGCCGGTCGAGGATCCGTAGCACCACCACACTGTAGGCGACACACCCGCGTGCTGCCTTCGAACCCATGCTCGACCCAGGTCATCGGCTATACTAGGACAGATGCTTGCCAGGAATCCTTCCTCCACCGGTTCGAATCTCGATGTTCCCAGAAGCACAGCACTCGCCGGAAGCCCTTCGGCCAGCGACTCGGGTTTCGCCATATCCAGATCGTTTCGAGTCTCCCACCAGAAACATAGCCTTCATCGGAGCCATTCCGCCATACCCAATAGATCCGATTCGGATCCCCGCCATACCTGGAACCACGGCCCTCACCGGAAAGCCGTCCCTTCATACCCGGATTGATTCGGGTCTCGGCCGTGCCCGAAAGCACTGCTTTCACCAGATCCACACTCAATCTGTGTTTCCGGCGGTTCCCAGAACCTCAGCCATACCCAGATCCGTTTGGATCAGCGGCTGTACCCGGAAACACAGCCTTCACGGTGAGGCCGATCCGCCATACCCAGATCCGTTCGGGTCCGGCGGCATACAGTCCTCGTGCCGGCTTTCCTTTTTCCTTTCGACGTCGGCCATTTCGGCAGTGCAGATCCTCCATGGCCGGCATTTCCCCTTTCAACACCGGCCGTCGTCGTTATCCGTTAAATGCAGCAAATAAAAAAAAACCAAAAATATTTGTTTTGTACCCCGCGTTGTCCATTATACGCAAATAAATAAAATAAAATACTGTACGGTACAAATAAATAAAAAGAAAATAAATTACAGTATTTCCAGACCCGCTCTGATACCAATTGTTAGACTTTTTTAGAATTTCTCTTTATGAAATTCTTATTTCTATGATGTAAGATTTTTTCTTTATGCGAATACTAGCATACAAAATATAATGAAATCAACATACCGTCGTCCATTATGCTGATATCCCATAGCAAAGATGAAAATCCTTTTCTGATTTGCTCCTGAACGCTTTTCTCCTACTCTTCCCTTTCTTTTCTTTTATTTTCTCTCTTATGGTGGAGAGGAGGAAAATTCCGTAATGGAAAAGGTTGTCTCTTTTTTCGTGTAACTTTCACCTTAAATAGGAAGATCCTCCTTTTCTATAACAATTATCTTAAATAGGAAGATACTCCTCTTCTGATAACTCAAATTACCATTATGCCTAATCCACCATCATATTATACCTTTTATTTTGGGTCATACTTTAAATAACATGGACCACTCATATTAATTAATTTAACAACACTTACACTTATTTTTTCGCCATTTTCTGAGCTATATCTTCACCAGCGGCACAACCGCTTCGGATGCTGTCGCAGAACTCTCTCCTTTCTTGGTTGTCTCTATCTTACTAAATGGAGTTCAGCCTGTTTTATCCAGTGTGGCTGTTGGTTGCGGATGGCAAGCATTTGTTTCATATGTCAACGTAGAATGTTACTACTTTGTGGGCATCCCATTGGGTTGCCTTCTCGGCTTTAAGCTTGACTTTGGAGATCTAAATCATGAACATGGAGATCTAACTGCCCGAATTCTAAAGAATGTATGGCCTAAAAAAAAAAAAAAAAGAGAATTCCAAAGCGTGCATTTGAAGGCCTAATAATTTAGGGGTTTTAGTAATTTCTGTTACGGGCGACACGTTGAGTGGACCTTATTCTCCTCCTGATGTGTGTGCCATAATTTTCCTTCGTCAATTGAACTACTTTGATTGACTTATTAACAAAAAAACAGAAAGCGAAAAAAGCATGGTTAGAGCTCAACCTGGCATCAAACCTTTTAAAAAAGGTGATTGACTGGGAACTCAACATTGCTTTAACCTCTTTTACGCGTAATTAGTATTCCCTTCCCCTAAAAATTGTTAGTGACCACTCAATCTCAATCTTGATACTTTCAATCTCGAACACCTCTTTTTTTTTAGTAAATAAAAAAGTTCATCAAGCCCATTTGAGTGTAAGTGACACAACAAGATTAAGACCCCCATTTTTTTAGAAATATCACAATTTCTCTTGTGAGATTTGAACTTGAGGCTTCCAAAAGAATAACGTACAAACATTGAACTGCTGAATACAATTACAATGGGACTTCCAAAATTATTCTATATAGATTTATTCTCTCCTGTACCTAATAACGACTTTTCTAGTAAAATCAAATTTAAGACTTCTAATTCGGCAAGCAAAATTTGTTTTCACCATATAAACATTTTTTTCAGCCTCAAGGGCCCGCAATTTTGGAAGACGACCTTTTGTTCCTGATCAAGAGGACCAAACAAAATTTGAAACAATGGGGGAGTTTCCAAAATTGCATCTGTTATAAACCAGAAAAAAAAATCTGTATAATTAACCATAATATATATATATATATACACATACTGATTTACACTATATATAATATATTAGTTAACCGTAATAATGACAAAGTCGGCAGCATAAATTCGTCTCCGGAAGAACAAGTATAACCAAATTCTCTTAAACTATTTGCGTCATCCAGCAACGGACTTCACGGGGCAAATATAAATTGGTAGGATCGGTAACTGTCCAACTGCTTAAGGATCTTGCATTGCACGCCTGCTGCCAGCAGCTGAGGGAAGGAAAAAAAAACAAAAGAGAAAAAGGGCACAAAAGCCTTTAATTTGAGTCCTAATCTTGCAATTATTAGTTTATGTATTTTACTTGATTATATTATATATGGTGGTTACTGTTCAAAAAAATATATGGTGGTTGAATGGATATGCTAGAATTATTCCACCATAACAGTGGTAATTAATCTGCCACGTGTCCAAATTGACTCACGTTCAAAAAACGGCAGCCCCTTTTCCTCCAACCTGATGTAAAAGGAAGAAATTGTTATCCGAATGCTTGGGTGCAAGCTTATGCTTTGATCTCATTCAATGATATATGGTTCAAGGATGCATTAATTTTTTTTTTTTTTTACAATTTTTCCAATAAATTAGTTTATTATATTTTTAAAACAAATGTACATGTAATTTTAGGTAACTAGTTAAAACAAAATGCGAAGGCCAAGTCTTGGTCAATTAATTGGCCGCTGTAATATTAATGCTTGATCAAGATTAATTGAAAAATGATGACTGGTGGCAACTTGTAAAATATTGCAAATGTATAATTAATTTAATATGGCTCATAATTGACCGACTCAAAGCTTTCCTGTCTATAAATAGGAGGCTTCTTCCCTGCAAGATCACTCACCCCTTCTAAGCATCGATCATAAGCCGCAAGTCCAACAAAAGATTACGTCCAATGGGAAGTGTTCGTTTCCTTGCAACTATTGCTCTTTTGGCTTTGGCATCTTTACTTGCCTCCGCCTATGACCCTAGTCCTCTTCAAGATTTTTGTGTCGCCATTGACGAGCGTCATGGAGGTCTTTTTTTTTTTCTATTTAAATATTCATTCAGTAAAGTACTAAGTATGAGTATATCTCTAATTAATTAGAATGTATAAAATGATTCGCTTTGATAATTCAAGGAAGTAATTAATTATCCATGCATATATATACACTGATTGTGTAGCACACTTGTTGGAAATTAAGCTACAATTCATCGAGTGGTATTGATGATGGCTTCATGTTGAAACACTGTTTTGATTTGTGCAGTATTTGTAAATGGGAAGTTTTGCAAGGATCCAAAGCTGGTCAATGCGGACGATTTCTTCTTGAAAGCAGGGCTTAACAAACCTGGAAACACTGCTAACAAACTTGGTTTTGTGGCCACAAAAGTTTTCGTTGACCAACTTCCGGGACTCAACACTCTCGGCATCTCCCTTGTTCGTCTTGACTGGGCAATCCATGGCCTGAATCCGCCGCACATTCACCCTCGTGGCACTGAGATCCTAGTGGTTACGGAGGGAATCCTCCTCGTTGGTTTTGTTGCATCCAACCAGAACAACAATACCCTTTTCACCAAAGTCCTGCATCCTGGAGATGTCTTTGTGTTCCCGATCGGACAAATTCATTTCCAACTCAACATAGGAAAAGTCGAAGCTGTCGCTTTTTCGGGATTGAGCAGCCAAAATCCTGGAGTCACAACAATTGCGAGCGCTATCTTCGGATCCAAGCCACCCATCGATCCAGACGTTCTGACCAAGGCCTTCCAAATCAACGCGGATCTTGTCAAATATCTTCAGAAACAGTCCTGGCCACTGTCTTAATGAACTGATCGATAATGAAGTACTACTATGGTGGCCTCTTATATTTATTTTAATTACCGTAACATATCCATAATGCTATACATAGAAGGCCATTGGAATAAGTTGTAACAAAATAATGATGATTGCCTAAGTCCGCCTCTCTTCCCACAATAGTTTCAATTTTAAAATTAATATACTATTTCTACTTTGTGTTTCATTATATATTTACAGTTTCTCTAATGAAACTTAATCTAATTGTTGTTTGGAACTTTGCTGCACTTTGGTTTGAAATGGGATTTATGGTTTCAGGGTTTTAAAGTTGTAAGAAATGGCATCTGAAAAGTGATATATTCCGAGTTATCCACAAACGCAACGCTCCCCCGGGCTCTGAGCACGACACCATCACGTGTCGTGACTGGCACCGTCGACGAGTGGGAGACTCCTAGCCCAGTCCAGGCACGGATGGCAAAGTGCGCATAACTCAACCTATTAATGTTCATTATGGGCTGGGGGGCAACACAGTTCGTGCCGGGCCAACAATGGCTGGACTGGCTCGTCCTATTTTACATGTCTATTGATTTTCATTCATAAATAAAAATAAAATCACACATAAGAATTAGTCACAGATAAAAAAAAAAATAATAATAATAACAATAATAAATAGAATAAAATTGATACTTGAAATGTATAGGTATCATATTTGCGTAAAAACATTTTTAGCTTTGTAATCCCCTATTATCCCTTGTTTGTGCAAGAAAAATGACCAATAATTAATAATATCATCTATTATATTAGGATGTTATCTTCAATTAAAAACTTAATTCTATGTAATTGCTACACAACTTTCTTTGTAAGTTTTGATTGTAAACCAATTTTAATGTCGGCGTAAAAAGTGAAAGTGCTATAAATAATGGACTCATGTCTCTCATCCAAATTTTAAATTATTTTATTATCCAGACAAAAAATGCGTGAAACCAATGTGACTGTTTGATCTTGAAAAACTTCAATTGAGCAGACATACAAACACATTTTGATGGATCTCTACTTTGTCAACTTCTTAAGATTATCGGATTACAACTATTTATAGCAAAACTCAGAGTTAGATTCAATATTTTTTTTAGCTGTATAGTAAAATACTTTAGAATAGTAATAGTTCAAACATTTGATGTCAATTTTACGCAAGTTCTTTTTAAAAATAACGTCCAGATGATATCAAACAAGCCGAATACCACCTAATGCGAGACGGAAGCGCAGATATGTCAGATAATATCAAACAAGGTAAATCCATATTTTGATCTTTTTCGTTTTCACGGCGGTAGTTAATAGTATTCTATATTTTAATGTACATACACGAAAACAATGTCATTCTTGAGGAAAGTCCAAAAATGGGAAAACCAAATCTTGGTTAATTAATTGATTGTGCTTGATGAAGGTTAATTGAATAATGACTGATAGTAACCTGCAAAATGTTGTAATTATATAATATGGGTCGTGCAGTTATTTTATTTTGCGACCTTCGGTACAATCTTTGCAGGTTGTATGACATAGTATACACCTAAATATGGTAGCGGTTGATTTCCTCAAAAGTGGAGATTTTTGGGTGGCAAGCAATGAAGGGGCAACTTCCAGGTAAAGAGCAATTGAATCTGGTGATAGTCACGTCAATTACAACACTAAGTGTACAATTTGCGTCATACATCAAGAAATTATCTCTCATGTGCTCTTTTATTGTGGTACGGTATAAATAGTGTGGTGCAAATGCTTGCAACGATGGAATATACCACGGGTGGTTTCTAGTTCAGTGCAGCAAGCTTGGAATGCTTGATCCGGGTTGGGCTAAGGAAGCAAATTGAAGGAAATTCGGCGAATGAGATTCTTTGTAATTATTTAGTACATTTGGCTGGCTAAGAATGAGTGTTCATTCGCCAATGAATATTTTGTGATTGACAAATTATACGACTTAATTTGTATTTGGATGTCGTGGCGATCAAAATCAAAGTGGCCTGATTCTCATTTTACAATTGAGGATTTCTTACTTAATCTTTGCAATTTCTTACCGAATGTGTGGCGGGTTCAGGCCCTGGATTGCCAGTCAAGATGAGCAAGGGAGATGCCTAGAGTGTTGAGTCCCGGAAGTTGGTCAACCAATATCGTTTGTTGCCTTTTCCTTTCGTAGGTTTATATTTTTCTGTCAGGAGTGAGGAACATAACCCTCATTATCATGTCCAAGGTACTCTATTATCTGACCATACTCTACTGTACTCATAAATTTGAGTAGTGTAAATAAGAGTAAATCTATGTATTTCACATTTTTTCTTAAACTTTAAA
>JAGSHU010000156.1:0-15286 GCA_021533255.1 Ceriops tagal | reverse complement strand
CTAATAAACTACACATAAAGTTATATTTTAATTCATAAAATGGGATGTTGGCTATGTTAGGTGACTCAAGGACCAAGTAGTTAGATATTTTTTTTAGTTAGTCAATCATGTAAAAGATATTAACAATTATTAGTCGTCGGTGTATTTGCTATTGACCAACTCCAGATATTAACAATTCCAGATCTTTTTTTATTAACAATTGTAAAAGTCATTAATAATTTACTAACTTCGGATTTTTTTTATATTAGTTATCAGTGTATTTATTACAATAAAACTCGACGTTCGAGAAACTTGTAAGAATAGATAAAGTTCAAGAGTTGTTTAGTTGGAATGTCTACTGCGTCTTCACTAAGCTCAGAAAAAATGAACACTACAGCTTTCCAATCTACTTTTGGTGTTCTCTCTTATTTGTTTTTACCATTAACATGCTCGTTGCTGAAGTTGCTGGCACAAGCATAACTGGACAGATTTTGTAGTAGGAAAGACACGAAACTTCATTCAAATTGATTTGGAGGAATTGAATAACCAAGTGAGTTTGCCCATTTAGTAATGCAAGGTTGATGGGGCTAAATCCATCTTCATTTAGTTTCTTGGCAAATGATGGTTTTTAGCCTCAATCTCCTGGCAAATTGGGTTTGGCCAGCAAAAGCTGCTACGTGTTAAGGTGTAGCAGCAAATGGCTTCTCATCTATGTGGTCAAGAAGATTAGGATTTTCCTGTATTGACTGGTAGAAGGAATCAATATCTCCGCAGGTAGAAGCTTCCTTCAACCTCTCATCCATATTAACGAGAAAGATTATGTAAACTGGAATTTCTTTAGGAGGGAACAAGGGAGTGATGAGGGAAATTAGTGAACAAGATGGTCGTATGCAGTGACACTAACGGTATTACTTTTTCAATTATAAAAGTGGTTAAAGGTATCTAAAAAAAATCATAATAATAATAATAAATAACAATAAAGTTTTGAATATTAAAATATTTTTCTCTGTCGTCCGATCTTTAAGGAAGGAAAGTTCATGCTAATCAATGACGTATTTTTATTTGCATCATGCTTAGCAACTCCAAATCATTTTCACCGAGCCGACCAATAGACATGTACGAATCTATCGCCGTTTTATGCCCAAGTCGGAAGATTTTTTCAAAGCTTAATTTGGAGGAACACCGCGTGGGCGTTACTCTCTTATCAAAAGAAAAATTTATTATAACGTATCGCATTTATATTTATAAAATTAAATTTTATTATTTTATTAAATAATAATAATAATAATATCTTTATAATTTTTAAAAAATTAATTTTAAAATTTTTAATAAAATATTAACTTCAATATTTGTAGAAAAAAGATTATTGACATTTTTCTCACCTCAAAAATATTTAAAATATTATTTACTTCAACAAAAAGAAAAAAACTAATCAAAATGTATATTTTATTGAGAGGAAAACTAAGTAATAAACACCTAATTTTAAAAATTGGACTAAACTAACTGTAAAATATGTGGTATAGTTAATATTCATGCTAATTAATGCATATTTTTAAATGCATCATACTTAGCAACTCCAGATCATTGGAATCATATAGTCAATGTGTGATAAACTTTTGATAGTGAAATATTGTCTTTGTATCCTCTATTTTGTATGCGTTTCCCCTCGAATAGTGTGAATGTTGAATATTAGGGTAGTGATAATGCATGACAAATGACTTTTTTAGGCAGGGGCATTAGACAACTAAAAATCAAGTCTTATCATATTTGAGAAAAGGAGAAATAATCCAAATTGAATCGACAAATGTGCAAAAGGTGGAGTCCATTTGCCTTGATTTGAATCTCATGTTTGCTGTCTTAGGTAGCATCACAATGAATATGCCAGATTATTCATATCACATGAAAAAATAATTTTAAACAATAAATAAAGACTCTAATTTAAATAGTAATCATACATAAACTAAAAGAAGAGAATGTTTTAATATTTTGTTCTTTAAATTAAAAATTGAGTAATAATATTATATTTTTGAGAATCTAATGCTATCATCTCCATAAATTTGTGAGATTACAATAAAAGAGGTGGTAACATGATATTACTCCTTTTATAGGAATGTCTTAGTTTATAATATATCATTAATTCATTATTGTGTCATATTGTAAGTGTATCAAATATATTTTTTGTCTAATTATTATTTATATTTTATTATTTATTTATTCACTAAGCTATAAGTAATTATATATAATATATTTTTTCACTTAATATTCTATTTACTATATATAGTTATATATGTTCATAATTAATTAATTATGAAAATAAGTAAGTTATAGTTCGTAACTAATTAGTTATATATAAAAATAAATAAATTAAAATTCATAATTTAAATAAATCGCATTCTACAGTTTGACGTGGTTTTGAAAACCTTAAAACCACCCAAACAGGACGGACTGTTTAGTATTATTAAAGTTAAAAAAAATATATTTTATAAGGAGATAGACTACGTAAAACAACCAAATCATTTTTATCAAAAAAAAAATCGAGCCGACCAATAGACACATGCGAATCTATCGCCATTTTGTGCCCAAGTCGGAGGACTTTTTCAAAGATTAATTCAGAGAAACACCATGTGGGCATTATCTTCTTCTAAAATAAAATTATATTTATAAAATTTAATTTTTTTTTTCTTTTAAAGATGAGATATTTTCACATTCTATCTTATCAAATTTAACAACGTTCTCTTACGAACCATAGTCCTTTTACCTGCTTGCTTGCTTGTTAGAGTGCTTGACAACGGATATTAAAGTCAAAGTCGAGTCGTCAACTACCACAAAATTATTATTATTTTAAAAAATAATTTATTAAAATATATAATATTGAAGGTTATAAAATTTTTTTTTTTTTTTTATTCAGCGTGTGATTCCCTTGCAATAAGTCTCAAACGGTCCTGTAATTTTTGTGAACGCATGTTACAACTCAGCCAACTTGGCATATTATTACTTGTAAATAAGGGCCATTGAGGTTGACTGGAAGTCAGTCTAGACAATGACACCAACTGTTGACATTGGGAGACTCTCACCCATCTATCTATCTGTGTCCGTAAATTGCCATTTAGCATCTTTCACTTTTGCTCTGGTCTCTTTCACCCAGGGCCACACTTTTTGGCCTTTTTTCTTTTTATTTTTATTCTCTAATTACTTTTATTTTTAATCTCTGATTTCTCAACCTGGCCCACAGTTTTTGGCCTTTTATTTCCTTCTGTCTACCGTTCTTTTTACGTGGGATAGAATGTTGACAAGATCTTGTCGTCTACCTACAATTTTTTTTACAAAACGACAAGTGAAAACATTTTTTATACACGTGAATGAGTATGAAAATTATTTGGATGATTCGAAAAAGATGGGTAGAAATTAATTTAAGTATTTGATTGTATATATTAACATATATTAAGTTTTATTATTTTATTAAAAAAATAATGATAATATCTTTATAATTTTAAGAAAATTAATTTTAAAATTTTTAATAAAATAATTACTTTAATACTTGTAAAAAAAAAATTGTTTGACGTTTTTCTCATCTCAAAAGATATTTAAAATGTTATTTAACTCAATAAAAAAGAACCAATTTAAATCTACAGTTCAATGAAAGAAAATCTAAGTAATAAGTACTTTAATTTTGAAAATTAGAATAAATCAACTATAGAATTAAAAAAATAATAATAAATTAATGAATATAATGTAATTTTGTAGAAAAATTAGTAAAAATATTAAATTAAAAAAATTATTTAGCTTAATTTAACTCTAATTAAAATAGTGAATTGTGAGAGTTTTTATTAAAAAATATTTTTTTAAAAAAATTATATATAATTATATTAGTTTATTATGACTACTTATCTATATGTACTTAAATTTTGTTTTAATAATATTTTATTTAATATTTATAATATAAACAAAGTAGATAGATAGTATTTCCTATTGATATATGCCCTGGACCTATTATGATTTTAAATTATTCGTTGTTACATTGTTCCCAAAACTAGCAAAATCGAAATTTCCCCGTAGAAATACTTTGCATGCAAGATTGATGCCAATTCCGTGTACGCGGTTAAGGAAGCTCTGCCGCCAGGTTTCATCTAGACACAAACCTTCAATGCGTGGAGATAATGGCTTCTAAACCCATGACAAGATTAAAAGAGGAATTCGCACCTGCTAATGCGTCGAGATAATGGCTTCTCTACCGTTCCATTACTCGCTAGCAAGTGCAGCGGTATGATTCCAGCTTTTTGGTTAAAGAAAAACAAGTTGCGTTATGCTTTTTATGTGTTAGTTGAAATGTAACAAGTGTTAGAACATATATTGCAGAAGACCTCTAGTGATATTGATTAATAATTGATGGATATAGATTTGTAGCTATAAAAATAAAATTTTCTATAATATTGACGAAACTTTCTAATTTATAATGTAATATTTTTTTTAACTTACATTAATGATTTACAGGCTTCTCCTTATATAGGTTAGATTAGAGATTACGTTAGTTGTTAATTTTTATGTAACTCTCTTTTATTAAGATAAATAGTTATAATTAGTTTAAACTTATACTAGCTATTATTATAATTAAGTAATTATTATTTTAATTATTATATTAAAAAATAAATAATTTCATTTTTATCTCGTAAATCACCTTAAAGATAATTTCACCATTTTCCCACTTGACTAACATAATTACAAGTAGATCCTACACTTAATAATGATCATTACATATATTACTCATGTTAGGTAATTTAAATTATATTTTGTATACTAAAAATTTCTGTATATAGATCACAATGATTATGTAACATTTCTAAAAACATGTATTTCCATATGTCACAATGATAGTGAATTTCTAATTATACATTTTATTAAAATAATATTTTATTGAATAGAAAACTTTATGTTTCAATTTATACAAATTTCTAATAAATTTTATGTAAATAATCTTTTTGTGCATAAAATAAAATTTTATTTGCAAATGATCAAAAGATCTTCAAAAATGTCAAAACATAAAAAAACATAATCTAAAATAAACTCAAGTAGAGTTAATAAGTCTTATACACTTAACTTAATCCCTATATAACTTAGTTGACAATCCTTTAGTCATAAAATCAGCAATCATAAGTTGAGTATTGATATATTATACCAAAATTGCTTGCCTTTTAACATAATTTCTAATAACAAAATATTTTATATCGATATACTTGTTGCGGCTTATACCTTTATTTATTTTTGAAAAGAACACTGTAACTAAATTATTATAGTATAACTTTAATGGTATTGAAATAAAATTCACCATTTGCAATCCTATGATAGAATTCATCAACTATAAAGCATATGTTGTAGTCTTATAACACGTAATAAATTCTACTTTCATAGTATAAGAGGTAATAATAGTATACTTGATGCTTATCTAGGATACAACACCTTTAATATTTCGTGATAAACTTTCTATTGTTTACACAATTAGCAAAATCAACATTTGAATGCTTAACCATTCTTAAATAGCCGATATATTTGTATGTTAGCCTATAATTCTTGTTTCCTTATAGATACTTCATAACCTTTTCGACAGCTTTTCAGTGTTCTTGCCCATAATTACTTTAGTATCTCCTTAACATTCCTATTATAAATGCAATGTCAAGTTTAGTGTAGAGTTATACTTACATGAGGCTATCGACCAATAATGCATATGGTATATGCTTTATTTCCTTTAATTCTAAGTCATTCTAAGGACATTGTGCAAAACTGAATTTGTCCCCTTTGACTATAAATGCTACAATGGATAAACATTTTTTCGTCTTGAATTTGTCTAAAACTTTTTCAATATAGGCCTTTTGAGGTAGTTTTAACATCCATTGGAATCTATTTCTATGAATTTCTATACTAATGACATAAAAAGTTTCATGCATATCTTTCATTTCAAAGTTTTGAAAAAGAAATTCCTTTGTTTCGTGTAGCAATCCCAGATTATTACATGCAAGTAAAATATTATCCATATATAGAATTAAAATAATGTATTTGATCTCACTAATCTTAAGGTATTTATACTAATCCATAATATTCTCTATAAAGTCATATAAGACTATGACAATATGGAATTTTATATACTACTATCAAAAAGCTTGCTTGAACCCATATATAGATTCTTGAGTTTACATACTAGGTGATTTTGTTTATTAGTAACGAAACTTCTCATATACACCTCTTCCTCAAGATCCCTATTTAAAAATACAGTTTTCTCATTCATTTAATGCAGCTATAAATCAAAATGAGCTACTAAGGACTTGATAATTCTAAATGAATCCTTCTTTGAAACTGAAAAGAAGGTTTTTTTGGTAATTAATGTCTTTTTTTTTAAATGAAACATTTAACTACAAGTCTAGCCTTATATCTCTCAATATTACCAAAAGATTTCTTTTTGGTTTTATAAATTCATTTGCAACCAATAGCTATAGCTCCTTTTGGTAATTCAACAAGGTTTCAAACTAGATTATTAACCATGAATTTCATTTCTTTCTCCATGGTATCATACCATAATTCAAACATTCTATTGTTCATAGCTTGTGAAAACATGCAAGAATTATCCTTATGATTGACATCAACTTCTTGAAAGTATACATAATAGCCATTAAAAATTACAAGTCTCTTTAGTTTTAAGGATCTTTTAAACCCTTGATTTTGTAGATTTTCATTATATGGTCTAAGTACTACAAACTTTATATTTACTTGTACTGCATTGGGCATTTGATTTTTAATTTGTTGTTTTTTAATGTTATCATGTAAAACTTCTTGAATAATAATTCATGGAAACTTCAATAGCCTTTACTTTCTTCAAATTACACATTTCAAGGAAACTTACTCCTACTAAACTCAAAATCCTTAAGAAATTTTACATTCCCAACTTTAACAATTCTAGGTGTATTTGAAGGACAATAAAATCCAAATTCCTTAGAGTTTACTATATAGCCTATAAAAAATTCACTGGTTATCCTTAGATCTAATGTTTTAACTAAGGATTATAAATCCTTACATCAATAAGATAACCCTATATATGCATATATCTTAGACTTAGTTTCCACTCATTCCATAATTTAAATGGTATTTTAGGGGTAACCTTTGATGGAAATCTATTTAAGACATACATTATAGTTTTTAAGATTTCACTCTAAACTTAATAGGATATTAGAATTACTGATCATACTTCTCACCATGTCTTTAAGTGTGTTTCATAAGTTATACTATTTTATTGAGGTATATCTGGAGTGGTATATTATGCAATAATACCCTCCTCTTCGAGGAACTTAGCAAAAAGACCTTTGTATTGTCCTATCCCTATGTACCTTCCATCATACTCTCTATCCCTATCAAATCTTACAATTTTGATGTTTTTATTCTTTTGTTTCCCTACTTTAAACTTAAATATTTTGAAAATAGCAATTACTTCAACCTTATCAAATAATAAGTAAAGATACATAAATCTTATATGGTTATCAATAAATATGATAAAATATCTTTAACTATTAAGAAAGGGAGTGTAAAATGATCCATAAATATTTGTGTGTATAATCTCAAGAATTTTTAAACTTTTCATGGCACTTTTAGTGTTCTTATTTGTTTGCTTACCTTTTATGCAATCTACATAATTACCAAAATCTGTTAAGGCAAAAGTTGTTAAGACTCTATTACTTACAAGTCTCTTTATTCTCTAAAAAGAGACATCACCTAATCTTTTATATCATAACTGAGAAAATTGCTTGTTAACAATATATCTTTTTATACCAATATTATCATGTAATATGATATTGCATTCCTGAGTGAGGTCTAAATTAAATTTGTATAAACTATCAACCATATGCCCAAAACTAACAATAGTTTTATTTTATAAAATACTAAAATTATAATTATTAAAAATAAAATAATAACCAAAACAAGCTAATTTGAAAACATAAACCAAATTTCTAAAAAATGATGGAACATAAAAGGTATTATGAAGGTTCATAATAGATCTAGATTTTAAAACCAAATGATAAATATCTATAACCTTAACATAAGAACACATCTGATTTTCCGAAAAAATGCATTATTCATTTTCCTCCGGCTTCCTTGGCTCCATAAAGCCTTACATAGTATTGGAAACTTGGATTATAGTACCAAAATCAATCCACCATGTATTATTTAGAGTATCAACAAAAAAAAAGATTAATGACACATTAAAAACATAAGAGTAACTTTATTTACTAATCATGTCTTATACTTAATTCAAGTTTTTTCATGTGTTCATATTGTTTTTAGAAGAAACGTACACATTTATTGCTTATTTTCTTTATTGTTACATTTGCATTTTTATTTTTCCAATATGGAGTACTCTTATCTTTTTTGTCTTTTTTCCTTTTCTTTAACTATAATATGATTACTTTCTAAATTCTCGTGATTCATTCTTTTCTCTTTTTGAACACATATGATTAGAAGCTCATTTATTCACCATTTTACTTTTTCTTTTTTGTGTTATATAATATCTTGAAAGGCATATATCCAAAAGGAAAAGAATTTAGGATAAATAAAAAAATTTTAATATATTTTATATTATTTAAATTAATAAATTATAAAATGTTACACACATATATAATATAAAGAATTTGATTTAATAATCTACTAATAGAAAAATAATTACATCTATTAATAAGAAAAATAATTATACCTATTAATATCAAAATAATAAAAATAATTATTAAATTACATAAACTAATAATAATAATTTCACAACAAATGACTTCGTATCATTCTGAATTAACAGGTAAAAGGAATTAATATCTCGCATGCAGAACCCCTCGTCCATATTAAGGAGAAAGATTATGTAAACTGGAATTTTTTTAAGACGGAACAAGTGAACGAGGAAGGAAATTAATGAACGAGATGGTCATATACAGTGACACCATTAATGGAATTACTTTTTCAATTATAAAAGTGGCCAAAGTTACCTTAAATAATAATAATAATAATAAATAAAAACAAAATGACCGACTAAAATTTTGAGTCTTACAATATACTCTCTCATCCTTAAGGAAAGGAAAGTTGTGCTAATCAAAGATGTATTTTTAATTACATCTTACTTAGCAACTCTAGGTCACTGGAATCATAGTCAATGTGTGGTAAACTTTTGACGATGAAATGTTGTTTTTGTATTCTCTATTTTGTATGCATTTTCCCTTAAATAGTGTGAATGTTGAATATTAGAGTAGTGATTAGGCAGGCGCGTTAGACAACCCAAAAACAAGTCTTATCATATTTGAGAAAAAGAGAAATAGTCCAAATTGAATCGAGAAATATGCAAAAGGTGGAGCCCATTTGCTTTGATTTGAATCGCATGTTTGCTGTCTCTGGTGATATCACAGTGAATATGCGAGATTTATTCATATCAAATGGAAAAATAATTTTAAATAATAAATAAAAAATCTAATTTAAATAGTAATTATACATTAACTAAAAGAAAAGAATGTTTTAATATTTTGATCTTTAAATTAAAAATTGAGTGATAATATTACATTTTTGAGAATCTAATACTATCATCTCCATAAATTAGTGAGATTACAGTAGAAGAGATGGTAATATGATATTACAACTTTTATGGGAATGTCCTAATGGTAGCAAGAAAAATTTTATCCTTACGTTACATAATTTATACTATATCATTAATTCATTATTATGTCATGTTGTAAGTGTATCAAATATATTTTTTGTCTAATTATCATCTATATTTTATTATTTATTTATTTACTAAGTTATAAGTAATTATATATGATATATTTTTTCACTTAATATTCTATTTACTATATATAGATAGCTATATATGTTCATATATATATATATTGATATATTTACATTCAACTGATTGTTTTGTTTTTTTTTTCAAAATTTTTTATAAATTTGATGTTATTTTTATTTATATTAATAATTACATATAGTCAGAAAAATTTTACTTTTGTATAATAGTTTTAGTTCTCTATTTTCCATAAATTTCCAAGGTAAAATAATATTAATATTACAATTACTATAACATGCGAAAGAGAGGTGAAAGGGCCGTATGTTATGCAATGATCATTGTTTGTTGGACTGTAACATGCCCATTCCTTCACAACAGTTGTTGGACCTAGAAACTGTTCATGACTTGCCGCAGGCCTAACTAGGAAATGGGCCCAACTTCCCGATGGTTGTGATCTGGCCTCGTCTATCTAAACCCCATCCATGCCCGGTGTAGACGTTTGTATAAACGCACCGGACCATAGATCAAAACCGTACCCGAAGCCATTTTCTTTTCGGACGTTTAAATAATCAATATCTATATTATTATTAGAAATAATGATATTTTTAAAAAATTTTATGTCACATCAAAAACAAAATTTTAATTTTATATATTTATAAAATAATACTAATTTTATTTTAAAAAAATTAATAAAATCTTTACATCATATACATGAATGATTCGTATTTAAACCTTTTTTTTTATCTTACTTACAAAACTTTAGTGACTAGATTTTATATAATTTTGTATATTTATTCTCTATACATCTAATTATAATCTACTTTTATATTTTTTTAACAATTATTTATAATTTTGATATATGTACATACCAATAGATTATAAAAAAATTTATGTACAATAAATAATATGTAGTGAAATTATAGCATATAATTAAAAGATGCAATAACATTTCCTTTTTCTTTTCCACTCAAATGTAGTTAAATTCCTGTCAACATGATATCTTTTACAATGTAAGAAGCTTCTCTTGTATTGGAAAAGAACTTATATGGATCAATATAAAGAGATAATTTTATATTAAAATAAAAATATAAATATAAAATTTTTAAATATTACAATGATAACTTTTACAATTTTAATTTAAATTTTTAGTTTCAAACTTCAATCTATGATTACAAAAAAAAAATAATTTGTTCACATGTTTACAAAATTTTTACTAAGATATATATGAAACTATCTAATTTAGTTAACTTGACTAATCTAACCAAAATTAAATTGAATTCACAAAAATTATTAAAATAAATTAATTATAGTTTGTAGTTTAAGTTAAAAGTACTCTACAATTTGAATGTAATTTTGAAAATTTAAAAATCCCACAAATAGAACGAATTGCCTATTATCATTAAAGTTCAAGAATATATTTTATAAAGAGATAGACTACATAAAAAACCAAATCATTTCCAACTTCAAAAAAATCGAACCGACCAATGCACACGTTCGAATTTGTTGCCGTTTTGCCCCCAAGTTGGAGGATCTTTTTCAAAGCTTAATTCGAAGGAACACTTTGTATAATTATAAGGAAAGACCAATCTTGCGTTAGGCAAAGACCAAACTTATTTCACATTTTAGACAAGACTAAATCAACAAGTTGACTGGTTTATTATGTATTAGCTGAGTGATGAGATTGTATATGTTTCAGGGGCTACCACCCCACATCTAGAATCTAACAAATTTGATTTATTGCAAAGTGTAAACTGAGGTGGTAATTAAATTTGTAGTGAAGAAAATAATTTGGTGTATAAAAATCTTGCATCAACGTCCTCGTTGGTGAAAACCTACTTTTTTTCCCTATACAATTTAGAACAATTTAAAACGGCTGGGCTGGAGTAAAAAGAAAGGGGAAAGAAATTGGCAAATGGTGGCGATGAAACACTTTTGATAATATCAGTTTTAAATTGACTAAATTAAGAGTTGGCAATACATTTTAATAAAACAAAAAAAAAAGTACATGTACCGAGGCTTTGCTTGGGACATAGTCCAAATTAATTAAAAAGCTATGCTTTTTTTTTCCAAAGAAAATTTAGATTTAGAGGTTAGAGTGTTGAGCTTTGTGTTTAAGGTTTATAGTTTTAAGGTTAAAAAAAAACAATATGTTATTCGTCTCAATACATTTACCGAACTTTTTGCTCGGTATAGGTACAGGTCACCAAGCACATAATAAAACCGTGCAAAATAAACTAAATTGGTTCAGTCATAAGCCTGGCTAAAGTTGCCTAAAATAAGATTGGCTAAAGCTTGAGTACTAACACTTTTTTCTCCCATCCTTGAGGAAGGAAATTTTGTTGAAATTCAATAATCTAATTTTGTTAAATTATAACTTAAAAGTTTGCATATAACTACCTCAACAAATAATAATAATAATAATAATAAAGACTTGTTAAAATTTAAGTATTAAAAGGGTTTTTGTTTTTGTTTTTTAAGGAATATTACTGTGCACTTAGTATTAGGCATTTGATAAAATTTCATAAAAATTATTTTTTGATAAATTCCCAAATAGTGGCTAATAGGAAAAGTGGCTTTGAGCTCCTTTTAAATGTATCAGTAATTCATAAATCATATTTGACTTAAATATATTTATTAATAATATTTTAAATACTTAATTATTTCTTTTTTTGTTTTCATAATAAATAAAAATCTTAATATGTCATTTTAATAGTTAACAGTAATAAATAGTATCACTTAAAAATTACTATTATCAAATACTATTATTTTATTTTATTTATTAATAATAATATTCAACAATAACATTCAGCAATAAGTTAGAATCAACAACAATAAGGTATTAAAGTATCAATGATGCTTAACAACACGACATTGATATAAGACTAAGTAAGGAGCTGCATATCTAAATAATTGTTAGTTCTTACGATAACTTAAGAAGAAGGTTAATTAAGTTTAATTAATTTAGTCAATCTTGATTAATAGAAATATCATAAATAATAAGAAATAACAAAGTAAGCAATTAAACAATTACAAATAAAGAGAAATAGAAAAAATGAGAGTGTAAGTAATAATTTATAGTAATTTAAATTAAATTAAAAATTTACATCAATTTCTCTAAATTTTTTACTTTGAAAGTGTAATTTTACAATTATTTTTTTTTAAGGGTAAAAACAACTAATTACACCTTGTTACTTTAATTTTAATTATAACAATTTTTTTAAATCAACAATTTTTTATAATTCTTATAAATTTGATCTTTAATAACTTCTACTGTAAAACTCTTTTTTTTTTTTCATAATATCAACTTTTCTTATTTAAAATTTTGGCATTTTTTTATCACTTTTTAGATAATTATAATTAATAGCACTTTAATGCCTTATTTGTTCTCAAACTCTTTTATAAACCCAAATAAAAAATTAATAATTAGATATTAAATTTTTTATAAAAAAATTAATTCTAAAAATAGAAACCTTTAACTATGAGACATGTGATTATAATATTTAAATTGGTTGACTAATTCAAAATTTTTGTAATTTTATTGAGTTTTGCTTTTCATATTATTTAATCCCATTAGTTCATTACGGATATAACCTGATTAATTAACTTGAATTCTTTATAACTTTTGAACTTAATAGCTTGAATTTTTTTAATTACCTTCCATCAAACGTAGCCCCGTAAAGGTAATCGGTCTAAATTTTTGTTTCTTTTTGCACTTCACTACTTGAAAATTTTCTTTGTTATCCGGTTGACGACCACTTCTTGTCTAGTCTACTAAACAAAATTTTTTGTTTCTCTTAATCTTTCTTTTATTTATTTCTTGTTGTCTAGTCAATAGCATAAGTTGATTAATCTGAATTTTCTATTAACTTTAAATCTACACAATTTTTTCTATCTTTCCTCAAGATCTCAATTAATGCCTTTGTAAACATAGAGAATTGACAAAAAATAAGATCATTGCAAGATTGTCAATTTAATTTAAATATGAAATTTAAAGATCTTACCAATATCAGCTTGAAAAAAAAAACTTACCAAATAAGGCTTACATGTTGTCAATATATCAAACAAGATATAAAAATAATAATTCAAACAAATTAATGACTATTAAGTATGGACACATCAAGATATAGAAAAATAATATATAACACATAATCTCAATCATTTTAACAATTTTAAGAATCTCTCTTTTTTAATTAAAACAACTCCAAACTTTATAAATATCAAAGCAAGAAAGCATGGATCAATCAATAAACACAAGCAAGTATCAGGGCAACAAAACATTGATTGATCAATACATTACTATTAGTGCTAAATATCATTGATCAACCTTAAAGCAATTAAACAATCATATTAATCAATCAATAAAGTATGCAAGTATCAGAGCATGAAAGCATGGATCAATGAATAAACATAAGCAAGTATAAGAGCAACAAAACATTGATCGATCAATTCACTAGTATTAGTGCTAAATATCATTAATTAACCAATATACACTTTAAGGCAAATATTGAAGCAAACATTCAAACACCAGCATAAAAAGTATCATAGCAAAAATAAAAAGTAATAAGTAAAGTCAACCATATAAATAAAAAGTAGTATAAAAAATAGAAAATTCATATCCATCCAGGATTAACTAAAGTCATTAATTATTTCCCTCTCCCTTTGGTATCATAAATAATAGTGCAAGAGCAAGACTTCATTGCTTTTTCTTTTTGAAACTTACATCAAAAGGGCTTCCTTTTGCATTACCTCTAGAATTGATGCCAAAGTCTCTCCTATTTCCTTCATGTAATCCTAAAGATTAATTAGAATTTCAATTACATCATCATTGTCCAAACCTTAACCAATGGATTGTAAATAAACCTACATCATATGTTTTCAATGTATTGACCAAAAATCATTCAAACTAGGAGATCTATTTATAAAATATCCCAATGACGTTGATGAAGTAGACATTGATGTCAACGATGGATTTGGACGCACGACTCCGGTGCTTGAGATGCTTGAAGAAACTGAGCTTGATTCAATAGTTCCTTGCTTGACTTCTGTTGAACTATACATATCAGGAAAATACCGATTTTTCGTTCAAACAAAGTAAACAATTAAAGAAGAATTCAATATTCAAATTTTGTTAAACTCATTACGTTCCTTTGTGGGTAAAACAGAGGAATGGTTATATTTTTTTACATGTGACAGAATATAAGACCTAAATCCATCATATCCAATAATGATTAGTGTAGTTTACAATTATATTATGCTGTTGCCAGTGTCGTACAGTCATGAGGACAATGTCGCTTGTCAATCGCATTTTTTTCTATTTTTTTTCTTTTGAACAAAATGCGTAGTAGGATCGTAGGAATGGCGGACTCAACGAGGGCATGAATTTGTCACATTAATGTTCACGTGTAGTAGAATAGAATGGTGTGCAAATAAGAGTTCTGCGAAACTCATGATATGGCCTGGTCAACACAATTTTTGGGTTCAAATGTCCAATCGACTTTATTGGGCTAAACCTCCCCC
>JAGSHU010000155.1:0-15325 GCA_021533255.1 Ceriops tagal | reverse complement strand
TAAAAAGAGGAACCAGTCCTTGATACCACTTGATGAGGACCATTTTACGACTCATTGAGAGGGGAGGCAAATCAGTGTGAGATATTTGTTTTTTACAAATCCATCCAAATATAATCTTTGTGACTTGTGAGAGCCAATGTTCCAATATTTATTTCTCCTTTATGTGAGAGTAGCCGTACAGATATCAATCAAATGCAAGCACTTGAGAAGACGTGAAAATTTTTACGTGGTTCACCCAAAATGTGTGACTTACATCCACGGTGTGATAGGATCACTCCTGAATCACACAATCTACTATAGTTATCAAGGGATACAACAATGTTGTGGAAGGATCACTCATTAACCACTTGTGGAAGAACTAATCCTTAACCACTTACAATGATCTCCCGATCACACCAAAGTTATCCCAGCCTTTTTCAACAAGTTTATTAGGAGTTTGGTAACTGACACTTTCTTGAGAAGGATCATCCAATATATGTAGGCTGCTAGTATAGAACACGAATCATCTCATTCCTTTACTGCCTGTGTTGTATGCCCCATACTTACCAAAACTTCTGCAAAATCCTTCAAACCTGAATTTTCTTCTTTCACCAAGTTTATGTCTCAAATTTGTTTGGTTGTGTTGCACCCTATTACATTGGCAATTTTTTTGTTTGACAAGGAGGCATAGAAGACATTTCTAGTCTTTCAATCACACTGGAAATTCTTCTTATCAGTAGGCATCATAGCATCACCTTCAGCAACAAGGATGAACTCACTAACAATAGACTCACACTTATAAAGTCCAAGTGACATGAAATTAAAGGAATTCTATTCTTCCATAACAGATAATTCTGTGCATTGAAAGTAAGGATGCCCTTGTTGTTAACACTGTTTATGCAATCCAAGTTCTTATTTAGTAGTAGATATAAAAATTCATAGTAGCAACAAATAACTTAAAATCAAGGCAAGCAAATTGCTTAAACAAAGGAACTAGTCATTAATACCACTTGATGAGGACCATTTTATGACTCTTACTGAGAGGGGAGGCGAATCTGTGTGAGATATTTGCTTTTTACAAATCTATCCAAATATAATCTTTGTGACTTGTGAGAGCCAATGTTCTAATATTTATTTCTCCTTTATGTGAAAGCAGCCGTATAGATATCAATCAAATGCAAGCACTTGAGAACATATGTCAATTTTTACGTGGTTCACCCAATATGTGTGACTTACATTCACGGTGTGATAAGATCACTCCTAAATCACACAATCCACTACAGTTATTAAGGGATACAACAATGTTGTGGAAGGATCACTCCTTAACCACTTGTGGAAGAATTACTCCTTAGCCACCTGCAATGATCTTCTGATCACACCAAAGGTATCCCACCCTTTTTCAACAAGTTTATTAGGAGTTTAGTAACTAACGCTTTCCTGAAAAGGATCATGCAATATGTGCAGGTTGCTAGTACAGAACACAGATCATCTCTTTCCTTTGTTGCCGGTGTTGCATGCTCCATACTTACCACAACTCTAATAAAATCCTTCAAATCTGAATTTTCTTCTTTCACCAAGTTCATGTCTCAAATTTGTTTGGTTGTGTTGCACCTTATTACTTTGACAATTTCTTTGTCTGATAAAAAGGCATACAAGGCATTTTTCTCCTTTGGACCACACCCCAAATTCTTCTTATCAGTAGAAGTCATAGCATCACCTTCAGCTACAAGGTTGAAGTCACTAACAAGAAACTCACACACATCATGACCAAGTGACATCAGATATAAGTGCTTTCTATTCTTCCAAAACTGATAATTCTGTTGATCAAAAGTAGTGATGCCCTTGTTTTTAACACTGTTCAGGCTATGCATGATCTCAATCAGTAGTAGAAATAAAAATTCAAAGCAGCAACAAACAACGTCAAATCAAGGCAAGCAAATTGCATCAACAGAGGAACCAAGCTTTGATACCACTTGATGAGGACCTTCTTATGTCTCACACTAAGAGGAGAGGTGAATCAGTGTGAGATATTCGCTTTTTACAAATCTATCCGGATTTAAACTTTGTGACTTGATAGAGATAATGATCCAATATTTATTCCTCCTTTATATGAGTGCAGCCGTACAGATATCAATCAAAAGCAAGCAACTGTGAAGAATGGCAAATTTAACGTCGTTCACTCACAATGTGTGAGCTACGTCCACGATGTGATAGGATCACTCCTTAATCACACAATCCACTCTTGTCATCAAGGGTACAACAATGTTGTGGAAGGATCACTCCTCAACCACTTATGGATGAACTACTTCTTAACCACTTACAATGATCAACCAATCACTCTGAGGGTATCTAACCCTTTTTCAACAAGTTTACTAAGAGTTTAGTAACTAACATATTCTTGAGAAGGATCACTCTATATGCATAGGTTACTAGTATAAAACACGGATCTTCTCCTTCCTTTGCTGCTAGTGTTGCATGCCCCATACTTACCACAACTCCAGAAAAATCCTTCAAATCTAAATAATCTACTTTCACCAAGTTCATGCCTCAAATTTGTTTGGTTATGTAGCACCCTATTACTTTGACAATTTCTTTGTCTGATAAGCAGGCATATAAGGCATTTCTCTCCTTTCGATCATACTCCACATTCTTCTTATCAGCAGGCGTCATAGCATGACCTTCAGCTACAAGAATGAAGTCATTAACAGGCAACTCACAAACATCAAGACCAAGTGACATCAAATATAAAAGCATTCTATTCTTCCAAAATTAATAATTCTGTCGATCAAAAGTAGTGATGCCCTTATTTTTAACATTGTTCAAGCTATGCATTATCTCAATCAGTAGCAGAGATAAAAATTCAAAGCAGCAACAAACAACGTCAAATTAAGGCAAGCAAATCAGATCAATAGAGGAACCAAGCTTTGATACCACTTGATGAGGACCTTCTTACATCTCACACTGTGAAGGGAGGTGAATCAGTGTGAGATATTCGCTTTTTACAAATCTATCCGGATTTAAACTTGGTGACTTGTTAGACATAATGATCTAATATTTATTCCTCCTTTATGTGAGCACAGCCATATAGATATCAATCAAAAGCAAGCAACTCTGAAGAATGACAATTTTTACGTAGTTCACCCACAATGTGTGAGCTACATCCACGGTGTGATAGGATCACTCCTAAATCACACAATCCACTCTTGTCATCAAGGGATACAACAATGTTGTGGAATGATCACTCCTCAACCACTTGTGGATGAACTACTTCTTAACCTCTTACAATGATCACCCGATCACTCGAAGGGTATCCAACCCTTTTTCAACAAGTTTACTAAGAGCTTAGTAACTAGCACTTTCCTGAGAAGGATCACTCAATATGCACAGGTTGCTAGTACAGAACACGGATCTTTTCCTACCTTTGTTGCCGGTGCTACAAGCTCTATACTTACCACAACTCCAACAAAATCCTTCAAATCTGAATTTTTTTCTTTCACCAAGTTCATGTCTCAAATTTGTTTGGTTGTGTTGCATCCTATTACTTTGACACTTTCTTTGTCTAATAATGAGGCATACAAGGCATTTCTCGCCTTTCGATCGCACTCCAAATTCTTCTTATTAGCAAGAGTCATAGCATCACCTTTAGCAACAAGGATGATGTGACTAATAGTAGACTCACACACATTAAGACCAAGTGACATCAGATATGAGAACATTCTATTCTTCCATAATTGATAATTTTGTCCATCAAAAGTAGGGATACCCTTGTTTTTAACACTGTTAAGGCTATGCTTGATCTCAATTAGTATTAGAGATGAAAATTCACAGGAGCAACAAACAACTTCAAATCAAGGCAAGAAAATTACATCAATAAACAAACCAGTCTTTGATACTACTTGATGTGGACCTTTTTACATCACACACTTAGAAGGGGTTGAATTAATGTGAGATATTCACTTTTTACAAATCTATCTAGATTTAAACTTTGTGACTTGTTAGAGACAATGATCCAATATTTATTTCTCCTTTATGTGAGAGCAGCCATACAGATATCAATTAAAAGCAAGCAACTGAGAACAATGGCAATTTTTATGTATTTCACCCATAATGTGTGAGCTACGTCCACAATATGATAGGATCACTCCTAAGTCACATGATCCACTCTTCTTATCAAGGGATACAACAATGTTGTGGAAGGATCACTGCTTAACAACTTGTGGAAGGACTACACCTTAACCATTTATAATGATCTCCCGATTACTCCGAGGGTATCAGACCCTTTTTCAACATGTTTATTAAGAGTTTAGTAACTGGCACATTCCTGAAAAGGATCACTTTATATGCACAGGCTACTAGTACAAAACATGGATCTTCTCCTTCCTTTGCTGTTAGTGCTACATGCCCTATACTTACGACAACTCCAGCAAAATCCTTCAAATCTAGATTTTCTTCCTTCACCAAGTTCATGTCTCAAATTTGTTTGGTCGTGTCGTACCCTATTGCATTGGTGATTTCTTTGTTTGATAAGGAGGAATAGAAGGCATTTCTCATCTTTTCGTCACATTCTAAATTCTTCTTATCAATAGGCGTCATAGCATCACCTTTAGCAATAAGGATGAAGTCACTAACAACAGACTCACTCACATCATGACCAAGTGACATAAGATATGAAAGCATTCTATTCTTACATAACTGATAATTTTCTCCATCAAAAGTAGGGATGCCCTTGTTGTTAACACTGTTCATGCTATCTATGATCTCAATCAGTAGTAGAGATAAAAATTTATAGCAGTAACAAACAATTTCAAATCTAGGCAAGCAAATTGGATAAACAGAGGAACCAGGCTTTGATACCACTTAATGAGGAACTTTTTACATCTCACACAAAGAGGGGGTTGAATCAATGTGAGATATTCACCTTTTATAAATTTATCCTAATTTAACCTTTGTGACTTGTTAGAGCCAATCATCCAGTATTTATTTCTTCTTTATATGAAAGTAGTCGTACAAATATCAATCAAACACAAGCACCTGAGAATACATGACAATTTTTACGTGGTTCACCCATAATGTGTGAGCTACGTCCAAGGTGTCATAGGATCATTCCTAACTCATACAACCCACTCTTATTATCAAGGGATACAATAATGTTATGGGAGGATCACTCTTTAACCACTTGTGGAAGGACTACACCTTAACTCCTTAGAATGATCTCCTGATCACCCCAAGGGCATCCTACCCATTTTCATGAAGTTAATTAAGAGTTTAGTAATTGACACTTTCCTAAGAAGGATCACTCAATATGCACAGACTACTAGTACAGAACACGGATCTTCTCCTTCCTTTGCTACCGATGCTGCATGCCCCATACTTACCACAACACCAGCAAAATCCTTTAAATCTAAATTTTCTTTGTTCACCAAGTTCATTTCTGAAATTTGTTTGGTGGTGTTACACCCTATTACATTGGTGATTTGTTTGTTTGATAAGGAGGAATAAAAGGCACTTCTCGCCTTTCCATCACACTCCAAATTCCTTTTATTTACAGGCATCATAGCATCACCTTCAATAACAAGAATGAAGTCACTAATAACAGACTCACACACATAAAGACCAAGTGACATCAAATATATGAGTATTCTATTCTTCGATAACTAATAATTCTATCCGTTAAAAGTAAGGATGTCCTTATTGTTAACACTATTCATGCTATCCAAGATCTCAATAAGCAATTGAGATAAAAATTCACAACAGTCAAAAACAACTTCAAATCGAGGAAAGTAAATTGGATAAACAGAGGAACCAGGCTTTGATACCACTTGATGAGGAGCTTTTTATGTCTCACACTAAGAGGGGGGGTGAATCAATATGAGATATTTGCTTTTATAAATATATCTAGATTTAACCGTTGTGACTTGTTAGAGCCAATGATCCAATATTTATTTCTTTTTTATGTGAGAGTAGTCGTAGAGATATCAATCAAACGCAAGAAGCTGATAATTCTTCATATCATAGCATCATATTCAGCAACAAGGCTGAAGTCACTAACAATAGACTCACACATAGTAAGACCAAGTGACATCAGATATGAGAGCATTTTATTCTTACATAACTGATAATTCTGTCTGTTAAAATTAGGGATGCCCTTGTTGTTAACACTGTTCATGCTATTTATCATCTCAATCAATAGTAGAGATAACCTTTGTGACTTGTTAAAGCCAATGATCTTGTTGTTCCCACAACCTTGTAATTGTTGTCAATTAGGTTTAAGTGTGTAAGAAATTAAAGCCACATGGAAGGGCAAGAAAGTAAATCCACATAGAAGGGCAAGAAAGTAAATCCACATAGAAGGGCAAGAAGGTAAAGCCATATGGAAGGGCAAAAAAGTAAATCCGCCACGTAAGGGCACGAACATAAATCTGCCGCGTAAGCCCTATTAGGGTTTCATGGAAGAGAGTATGTAAAGACCTTGGAAGACAAAACTAGGGTAAGGCCAACAAAATTGAATACATGGCAAATTGTTTGTTTGTGTTGCACCCTATTACTTTGGCGATTTCTTTGTCTAATAAGGAAGCATAGAAGGTATTTCTTGCCTTTCCATCACACTCCACATTCTTCTTATTAGCAGGCATCATAGCATCACCTACAGCAACAAAGATAAAGTCACTAACAGCAAACTCACACACATCAAGACCAAGTAACATCAGATATAAGAGCATTCTATTCTTCGATAACTAATAATTCTGTCCATCAAAAGTAAGGATGCCCTTATTGTTAACACTGTTCATGCTATCTATGATCTCAATTAGCAGTAGAGATAAAAATTCACAGCAGTAACAAACAACTTCAAATCAAGGCAAGCAAATTGGATCAACAGAGGAACCAGGCTTTGATACCACTTGATATCGACCTTTTTACATCTCACACTGAGAGGGGGGTGAATCAGTATGGAGTAGAAAGAAAAGAGCAAGGAGGATAATGCTGAATTTTGTATGGAACAGTAATATGAAGCCACATGGAGGGGCAAGAAAGGAAATTCATTGCAACTCCAATAAACCCTACTAGGGTTTGCATAGAAGGGAGTATATAAACTAGTAGAGCAAGAGAAAGAAGTGGGGAAATTGACCATCGAGAGAGCCAAATCTGAAATTCACCACCGAGAGAGAAAAACGACAAAGACACACCACCGGGAGAGCTAAACGGATACAAACCAGAAAAAGAGGCACCCACTAGCGTAAGAGAGAGAAAGCCACCACCGAAGAGCAGACCAGACCAGACATACACCACCGGGAGAGAGAGAGACACCACCGAAAGAGCAGACCAGACCAGACATACACCACTGGGAGAGAGAGTGACCAACGGCAAGAGAAAACACATGGTGAGAGAAGACAGTGCACCATTAATGAGGGAAGAAACGGTGCACTATTGGTGAGAAAAGAGACGGTGCACCATCGGTAAGGGAAGAGACGACACACCAATGGACAAGAGCATCCCAAAGGCGTGAAACGGCCAAGTGAGCAAACCAAGCATTCCGAAGGTGTGAAATGGACGAGAGTATCCCAAAGGTGTGAAACGTGTGACTGAAATAGCAAACCCCTAGAAAGTGTGTGACGGTGAAAGTAGATCCGTGAGACGTGAAATGGACGGAGGAGTGCAGCAAAACCATGAAACGGATGGGAGAGTACAGCAAAACCGTGAAACAGACAGGAGTTAAGCGGAATCGTGCAGCGAAGCGGATGCAAACCAGAAACGTGTGTGAGGCGTGAGACCAGCGAAGCAGATGCAAATCAAAAACTAGAAGCTGGAGGTAGGCCGAGATACATGAACCAAAAAAACCAGAAGCTGGAGGCAGGTCGAGAAACGTGAACCAGCAAAACCAAAAGTGTGGTGTAGGCCAAGAGACTGAAACGGTAGACCAAGAGCGTGGTGCAGGCCAAGAGACGTGAAACGGCAGACCCTGAGGCAGTCCGTGAGGTGTGAAACGGCAGACCTGAAGTGTGAGTGCAGGCCGTGAGACGCTGAGACTAGGAGTTGGGTGAGACAACCTAAAGAAGAAATTCAGTGTTAAAATTGAGAGAACTTAACGTATTTCTAGATTTCTTCAAGAGAGGTTAGAGAGAGTTTTGGTGATCTTCCAAGCGGTAGTGAAGCAGCTTATTCAAATCTACTAGAGGCAACACAAGCTAGAAGAAGGGTAGACACAGTAAGTGACACTCTTTGTATTGTGATTGCTTTGTATTTGCAATAGTGAAAGGAGTAGAAGATTACGACATCCATTGTAATCATAAGGAATACCACACTGGTATTCTCAAGTATAGTGGATTGTCTCGGTATAGGAAGAATCCCTACCACCATGGAGTACGTCACATTGATGGAACCACGTAAATCTCTCGTGTCTTTGCTTTGGATTTACATTCTGTGTTTTGAATTGAGTTGTGAACGCAGCTAAAGAATCATCAAACCCATAACCTAAAAGAAGACCTAATCAAAAATAACCAATCTGTTCAATAGGCAAGGTGTCTAAAAGGTAACTTTGGGGACTATTGTGACTAGTAGGTAACAATAGATCTACCTTAATGGAATTTGAGAAAGAGTTCATTTCTGAGAAGAGTTTGAAGTTGTTCACCTATCAATTAAAAAGAAAGGGTGTAATACTGATTCACTCCCCCTCTCAGTATTATAGACTAGTAAATCCTAGGGTGTGTAAGGAACTTCAATTGGTATCAGAGCACAGGTTCACCAGTTTGAAGCTTAATAGCTTGGTGTAGTAGTTTGAAGGGTTTTAGAAGTTTTAACTTGTTCAGCATACTGAGAAATGGATGTCGGTACCAACACCAACACTACTTACAACAAGAAGGTTCCAATCTTCAATGGAACCAACTACCATATGTGGAGAGCGAGAATGCAGGTGGTATTTGCAACCATGGGCTTGAATGTGGTGAAATCTGTATAGGAGGTTTTGAGCCTCCAAAAGAAGGTAAAGATCCAACCCCAGAGGAATTAAGGCAATTTGAGATCAATGGGAAGGCCTCAAATGTCATCATTTCAGCATTGACAGATGCTGAATATGCTAAAGTTATGGACTACAAATCTGCTAAGGAGATATGGGACAGATTGCAGAAGGTCTATGAAGGTGATGGCAGAATGTAGAAGAATGAGACAGTCCAAGAATTCTTCACTAGGGTTATTGATGTTGTAAATGGCCTTAAAAGTCATGGGAAGAACAAGAAGGACTCATTTATTATGAAGAAAATTCTGAGAATTCTGCCTGAGAGGTTTGCCTCAAAGGTGGCAGCCATAGAGGAGAGCAGAGATCTTAATTCTATGTCACTGCATGATCTCCAGTGCAATCTCATTGCATATGAGATGAGAATAAAGTTAAGTGAAAGCTCCTCAACATCAAAGCTATCAAAGGAGACAGCTTTCAAAGCTATGAGACACTTGAAGATAAGAGAAGAGAAAGAATCATCCAGTGAGGATAATGATGATGATGAGGAAGAAAGTGAAGGTGAAGTGTTGGTTTACTTCACAAGGAAATTCAAAAAGGGGTCTAAGAAGGGAAAAGGACAGTTGTCCTTGAGATGTTATCGTTGTGGGCAGACTGGACACTTTACTTCTCAATGCAAAGTGAAACTTGATGATGAAGATGAGGATGGTGATGATGAGCAGAATTCAAAATGGAAAAGACCATCATTCAAGTCAAGGAATTTTAGCAAGAAGACTGCTAACCCAGAGAAGAAGAAGAGAGACTCATTTAAGAGTTATGTGAGCCAGACAAAGGAAGCCGATGAGGAGGAAGATGTAGACTCATCAAATGAGCATGCCTTTATGGCATAAGCTTGATGTGGTAGTTCAACCTCTGAAGAGGAAGAGGAGATTGATGAAGAAGAACCAGATCTTGAAGCTGAGTTAGAAGCAGCTTCAAAGGAGATAATCAAAAGGGGTATAACCATAAGAAGGTTGGAGGCCCATATAAAACAAGTTGAAGCAAAGATTGAGGAAGCACAAAGTCAAAAGGATGAAATAAAGGCTGAACATATTGACTTGAAGAGAAGATTTGAAGAACAGATCAAAATATGTGAAGACCTTACAATAGAACTTGGCTCAAGGACTTTAACATCAAGTATAAGTAGTTTCTTCTTGGCATGTGGAACAAGAGGTTACTCCACAAGATAGCTAGTAATGGAAGGGCTAGCTTGGATATTAGGCTAGCTAGTTAGATCTTGAATAAGAGATTGCTCCATGAGGTGGCTAGTAATAAAGGAGCTAGCTTGGATTTCAATATGGCTAGTTAGGTATTGGGCAATGATAAGGCTTTAATAACAGCTAGAAAGGTAAGAAATTGGATAGAGGATATGGGGGGTCAATGCTTTTCAACAAATTCTGCCACTAGTTATCCCACTGCTTACCTATGTTCTTAAGCACAAGTACATAATTTTTATCTCTATAACCATGACAAGAAGCTTTCTTCAAAGGATTCCTTTGTAAACTAGTGTAACTACCCTTTGAGATGCATAAATTTTTCAAGTACAAGTGTGATAGGTGATACCTTGCCTTGTCAAATCAAATAAACATTATCTGTGACCAACAAAGACCCACATCGCTATGAAGTATCTTTAGAAGGCTACTAGGTTCTAATCACTAATAAAACATTCATACATTCATTCATTCTATTGAAATAAATAGCAAGTTCAACAAAAAAAAATACATTTTCTTAAGTTACTAATAAAAGTAATATCCAAAAATTCTACTAAGAGCAAATTATCCTAATACTTATTAAAATTAAAAATTAATTTTATAGGCACAATAATCATAACTTGGTAGTTTCCTCATCTTAAAATTTAGCTTCTATGTCAATCTTCAAATTGTTGTTTTTAGATAAAGTCTTCAACAAATCCATATATTCTTTAATTGTTAGGAACTTTTTAGGAGATAATTATCATTAAAATTAAGAAAACACTCCTCTAAGTACTTCTTAGTCATAATTGGGTAATGCTCCAAAATAAAAATTTACAAAGGGAACAAAGATTGAAAAATTTACGCATTAAAAGTCCCATTATACACAATTCATCAATCAAACTGATGCACACTTTTTCTGATCCAAGTAACAAGAAATCGTCCATAACATCATATCGATTATCCAAAAATTTTAGTAATTCATTGTGTTGGTTCACTACCTTCAAACCCAATAAATGTTAAAAACCTATTTTTCCTATTCTTTTAACTATTTTTACATGTAGTTTCTATTGGGTATACATAGCTATATGTGTCAATCAATTATGTTACATTTGCTAAATAATATAAAAGTGTGTTTTTAATCCTTTTAACAATATTAATATGTGGTCTCCATTGATTAAACATAACTATAAGGGTATAAGAACAAAACTATAAGAAAGGTTTTAGCTAACATGGTTGAAACACTTAAAGAAGTGTGGGTAATGAAAATTGGCAAGATTGAGTTTTATCATAATGCAAATTTATCTAATTACACTTAAGTCTTTTCATTCTTATGGTTATCCAAAAATTTTAGTAATTCATTGTCTTGGTTTACCACCTTTAAACCCATTAGATGTTGAAAATTTGTTCTTTTATTCTTTTAACTATTTTTACACGTGGTTTTTATTGGCCAAATGTGATGCGAAAAACCCCAAAAAGACGTGGTTTAGGGACCCCACACACACAAGGAATCAAAGAACAACCAGGAAAGCTAAATCAGAGTTTAATATCACAAACCCTAGACCCACCCTTCAAGGAACACGAACCTAGAACATTCAAGAAGGATATGGACGCCACACTCCAGAAAAGGAAGGAATTGGGAGTGATAAGTCGCTGGGAATGCCACAAGAAGAAATACCTCTTGATAAGTTCCTTAGTCCCTAAAAGAACCGAGAGGAAAAAACCCTTGCTTTCTATTTCACTCAAAATTGTCTGATGCTCCAGAGCTTACAAGGGGTGCCTATTTATAGGCTAAGATAGTAATCCTAAAGAGGTACAAATTCCTACTTAGGAGAAATCCTTATTTTGGAGGAATTCCTGATTGTGGACAAATTCCAACATAAATAATAAACTCTTATTTAAGAAGAAATGCTATTACTTATTCTGACCTATTAAGTATTCTAATTATATTAATTGGGCCTAGACTCCTTATCAAACTTGAATTCGCATCATTTGAAGCTGGGTTGGCCTGAATGTTCTGAATCAGCCCATTTAGTGCTTCTTTAATCTTTTTGGCTCTAGCTCGTGTTATTGGGCCTTCTGGAATGTGCAATGGACCTCTTGCAACCATTGAAGCCTTCCACCCATCATCTTTATGGTTCTCATCAAAATGTGACTATATGTGTTAATGAATTATGTTACATTCGATAAACAACATGAAAGTGTGTTTTTAATCCTTTTAACAATATCAACATGTAGTTTCCATTGGCTAAACATAACTATAATGGTAGAAGAACAAAAATATAGGTAAGGTTTTAGCTAACATGGTTGAAACACCCACTTTGGCAAGATTAAATTTGATCACAATGTAAATATATCTAATTATACTTAGTCTTTTCATTCTTATGGTTTAAACACAATTTTAGAAATCTATTCAAAAGGTTGAAATAGACAATAGCACTAAATTTTTGACATACCTATAATATCTAGCACTTAAATCAAATGTATGTTTTTTATTAAAAAAAATTGCAAAAATAAATAAACAAGGGATTTCAACAAGAAATGTGAAAAGAAATATTTGATATAAAACTAATAAATCAATAAGGGATCACTAGTTTTTCTTTCTTTGAAAGTTTAATCATTTTCGGATTTGCCTTCTATGGAGGTAAATACAAGAATCATAAGGAAAGTAATATAAGATGACATAGGTAAAACAAAAAAAATAGAAAAGGGAAATAATTTGAAAACACCTATAATTGTAAGATCTCAATAACTATTTGTAATCTAGAAACAAAAAGATGGCAAGTAGTGAACTAGAGGTGTGGATGGTGTGATACGATTTTCTTAATTTATGTGATTTTATATTTGTCTTTTATTATTTTTGAATTATTAGATATGATCATTTCCTTATTAATGGGCTATAATGTTAGACGTTTTACACTATATATTTGTAATGCCTTATAATTTACTTCAAGTAAGCATTAAAAGATATTAAGAGATTCAAATTTATTAAAGGTTGATTCCTTCAAAAAGTTAATATTTTGTCTCTTTATTTTTGTAGTTTTCTTATTTCCAATCTTAACTTCTCATCAGGGTGGTTTTGCTATCCTTGTGGATAAGGGAGAAGAGCAAATAAAGTGTTGTTCCCACAGCCTTGTATGGGTTGTAATTGTTGTCAACTAGGTGTAAGTATGCAAGAAAGTAAAGCCACATGGAAGGGCAAGAAAGTAAAGCCACACAGAAGGGCAAGAACGTAAATTCGCTGCGTAAGCCCTGAAGGGGTGAGAACATAAATCCGCCGCGTAAACCCTGTTAGGGTTTCATGGAAGAGAGTATATAAAGACCTTGGAAGACAAAACTAGGGCAAAGCCAACACAATTAAATACACGGCAAAACACAAAAGTGTGTGTGTTGTTCCCACAACCTTGTATGGATTGTAATTGTTGTCAACTAGGTTTAAGTGTGTAAGAAAGTAAAGCCACGTGGAAGGGTAAGAAAGTAAATTCACCGCGTAAGCCCTGTTAGGATTTCATGGAGTAGAGTATATAATGGTCTTGGAAGACAAAGAACAAGGTGTCGGCAATATTGAGCATTCAGAAAAACCTAGACAACCGACCAACCAAAGAGAACACCAAACCCTACACGGAAGAACACCACCGCTGAGGACGAAGAGAGTAAACAGTGCAGCCGACGGACGAACCGAGTGAACAATAGCCGTCGTGAACAGTTGCGTCGAGAGAGAGAAAGAAGGAGGAGACGCTGAAATTAGGGGCTGAACGAAGAGCAGTGAACAGAGGACGGCCAAATCGGAGCCGTCGACGGGAAGGAGAGAGAAAACACAGCCCTCGACGGCCGAAAAATCGAGCAAACCGGTGGACTAAGAGAGAGACAACTCAGTCGACGGACGAAGAGAGAGAAAACGCAGCCGACGGACGAAAAGAGAGAAAACGCAGACCGGAGAAGGAGAGAAACTCGTGAGGAACGGCACACCACCGGTACACCAGTAGTTGGCGAGGAGACGACACGACTGGACGGCCGAAAGTGGGTGGACGGAAAAGACCTATGCGGCCAGATCGGAAGGAGAGAGAAACCCGACGGCCAAATCAGAGCAGACCGGCGGGAAGAGAGAGAAACTCGACGGCCAAATCGAAGCAGACCAGCAAGAAGAGAGAAACCCAACGGTGAACGGAAAAGTGAAATCCAGTGAAGAGAGAAAGAAATTCGGTGAAGAGAGAGAAATCTGGCGGGAAGAGAGAGAAATCCAACTGGATAGCAGGAGAGAGAGAAACGGACAGGCGAGCCGCGAGATAGTGAGATTGTGAGACAAGGAGACGGGTAAGACCGTAAGACAGTGAAAGCAGGAATTGTGTGAAACAATGTAGAAATTCAGCGAAGCATTGAACTCCACGTATTTCTAGACTTCTTCAAGATAGGTTAGAGAGCATTGCGGTGAACTTCTAAGCGGTAGTGGAGTAGCCTTTCAATTCAACAGAGGCAAGACAAGTTAGAAGAAAAGTAGACATAGTAAGTGACACTCTTTGTATTGTATTTGCTTGGTAATTGCAATATTGAAAGGAGCAGAGAATTAAAGACATCCATTGTAACCTGTATTCACAAGTATAGTGGATAGTCTCGGTAGAAGGAGAGTCCCTACCACCGTGGATGTACGTCACGTTGACGGAACCACGTAAATCTCATGTGTCCTTAATTTGCTTTACATTCTGTGCTTTGAATTGAGTTGTGAACGCAGTTAAAGTATCAGCCAACCCATAATCTAACGAAGACCTAAACAAGAACATCCGTACTGTCTATTAGGCAAGGTGTCTGAAAGGTGACTTTGGGGACTATTGTGATTAGTAGGTAGCAACAGATCTACCTTAGTCGAGTCTGAGAAAGAGTTTGCTTTTAAGAAGAGGTTGAAGTTGTTCACTTACCTGTGAATTGCGAATTGTGGTGATACTGATTCACCCCCCCTCTCAGTATCACAAACTAGTAGATCCTAGGGAGAAGTCGGGAACTTCAGTGTGGACGGCCAAATAGAGAAAACAGAAAAACACAACATATGGCCAAAGCACACCAACAGCAAGCGAACGGGAGAACAGGGGACGACAAAATAGAAAAGAAGTTGTAATGAACAGTAGCCATCATCGGAAAAGAGGAGAGGTTGGCAAATTGACCAAATCAGAGCAAA
>JAGSHU010000154.1:0-15335 GCA_021533255.1 Ceriops tagal | reverse complement strand
TAAAAAGAGGAACCAGTCCTTGATACCACTTGATGAGGACCATTTTACGACTCATTGAGAGGGGAGGCAAATCAGTGTGAGATATTTGTTTTTTACAAATCCATCCAAATATAATCTTTGTGACTTGTGAGAGCCAATGTTCCAATATTTATTTCTCCTTTATGTGAGAGTAGCCGTACAGATATCAATCAAATGCAAGCACTTGAGAAGACGTGAAAATTTTTACGTGGTTCACCCAAAATGTGTGACTTACATCCACGGTGTGATAGGATCACTCCTGAATCACACAATCTACTATAGTTATCAAGGGATACAACAATGTTGTGGAAGGATCACTCATTAACCACTTGTGGAAGAACTAATCCTTAACCACTTACAATGATCTCCCGATCACACCAAAGTTATCCCAGCCTTTTTCAACAAGTTTATTAGGAGTTTGGTAACTGACACTTTCTTGAGAAGGATCATCCAATATATGTAGGCTGCTAGTATAGAACACGAATCATCTCATTCCTTTACTGCCTGTGTTGTATGCCCCATACTTACCAAAACTTCTGCAAAATCCTTCAAACCTGAATTTTCTTCTTTCACCAAGTTTATGTCTCAAATTTGTTTGGTTGTGTTGCACCCTATTACATTGGCAATTTTTTTGTTTGACAAGGAGGCATAGAAGACATTTCTAGTCTTTCAATCACACTGGAAATTCTTCTTATCAGTAGGCATCATAGCATCACCTTCAGCAACAAGGATGAACTCACTAACAATAGACTCACACTTATAAAGTCCAAGTGACATGAAATTAAAGGAATTCTATTCTTCCATAACAGATAATTCTGTGCATTGAAAGTAAGGATGCCCTTGTTGTTAACACTGTTTATGCAATCCAAGTTCTTATTTAGTAGTAGATATAAAAATTCATAGTAGCAACAAATAACTTAAAATCAAGGCAAGCAAATTGCTTAAACAAAGGAACTAGTCATTAATACCACTTGATGAGGACCATTTTATGACTCTTACTGAGAGGGGAGGCGAATCTGTGTGAGATATTTGCTTTTTACAAATCTATCCAAATATAATCTTTGTGACTTGTGAGAGCCAATGTTCTAATATTTATTTCTCCTTTATGTGAAAGCAGCTGTATAGATATCAATCAAATGCAAGCACTTGAGAACATATGTCAATTTTTACGTGGTTCACCCAATATGTGTGACTTACATTCACGGTGTGATAAGATCACTCCTAAATCACACAATCCACTACAGTTATTAAGGGATACAACAATGTTGTGGAAGGATCACTCCTTAACCACTTGTGGAAGAATTACTCCTTAGCCACCTGCAATGATCTTCTGATCACACCAAAGGTATCCCACCCTTTTTCAACAAGTTTATTAGGAGTTTAGTAACTAACGCTTTCCTGAAAAGGATCATGCAATATGTGCAGGTTGCTAGTACAGAACACAGATCATCTCTTTCCTTTGTTGCCGGTGTTGAATGCTCCATACTTACCACAACTCTAATAAAATCCTTCAAATCTGAATTTTCTTCTTTCACCAAGTTCATGTCTCAAATTTGTTTGGTTGTGTTGCACCTTATTACTTTGACAATTTCTTTGTCTGATAAAAAGGCATACAAGGCATTTTTCTCCTTTGGACCACACCCCAAATTCTTCTTATCAGTAGAAGTCATAGCATCACCTTCAGCTACAAGGTTGAAGTCACTAACAAGAAACTCACACACATCATGACCAAGTGACATCAGATATAAGTGCTTTCTATTCTTCCAAAACTGATAATTCTGTTGATCAAAAGTAGTGATGCCCTTGTTTTTAACACTGTTCAGGCTATGCATGATCTCAATCAGTAGTAGAAATAAAAATTCAAAGCAGCAACAAACAACGTCAAATCAAGGCAAGCAAATTGCATCAACAGAGGAACCAAGCTTTGATACCACTTGATGAGGACCTTCTTATGTCTCACACTAAGAGGAGAGGTGAATCAGTGTGAGATATTCGCTTTTTACAAATCTATCCGGATTTAAACTTTGTGACTTGATAGAGATAATGATCCAATATTTATTCCTCCTTTATATGAGTGCAGCCGTACAGATATCAATCAAAAGCAAGCAACTGTGAAGAATGGTAAATTTAACGTCGTTCACTCACAATGTGTGAGCTACGTCCACGATGTGATAGGATCACTCCTTAATCACACAATCCACTCTTGTCATCAAGGGTACAACAATGTTGTGGAAGGATCACTCCTCAACCACTTATGGATGAACTACTTCTTAACCACTTACAATGATCAACCAATCACTCTGAGGGTATCTAACCCTTTTTCAACAAGTTTACTAAGAGTTTAGTAACTAACATATTCTTGAGAAGGATCACTCTATATGCATAGGTTGCTAGTATAAAACACGGATCTTCTCCTTCCTTTGCTGCTAGTGTTGCATGCCCCATACTTACCACAACTCCAGAAAAATCCTTCAAATCTAAATAATCTACTTTCACCAAGTTCATGCCTCAAATTTGTTTGGTTATGTAGCACCCTATTACTTTGACAATTTCTTTGTCTGATAAGCAGGCATATAAGGCATTTCTCTCCTTTCGATCATACTCCACATTCTTCTTATCAGCAGGCGTCATAGCATGACCTTCAGCTACAAGAATGAAGTCATTAACAGGCAACTCACAAACATCAAGACCAAGTGACATCAAATATAAAAGCATTCTATTCTTCCAAAATTAATAATTCTGTCGATCAAAAGTAGTGATGCCCTTATTTTTAACATTGTTCAAGCTATGCATTATCTCAATCAGTAGCAGAGATAAAAATTCAAAGCAGCAACAAACAACGTCAAATTAAGGCAAGCAAATCAGATCAATAGAGGAACCAAGCTTTGATACCACTTGATGAGGACCTTCTTACATCTCACACTGTGAAGGGAGGTGAATCAGTGTGAGATATTCGCTTTTTACAAATCTATCCGGATTTAAACTTGGTGACTTGTTAGACATAATGATCTAATATTTATTCCTCCTTTATGTGAGCACAGCCATATAGATATCAATCAAAAGCAAGCAACTCTGAAGAATGACAATTTTTACGTAGTTCACCCACAATGTGTGAGCTACATCCACGGTGTGATAGGATCACTCCTAAATCACACAATCCACTCTTGTCATCAAGGGATACAACAATGTTGTGGAATGATCACTCCTCAACCACTTGTGGATGAACTACTTCTTAACCTCTTACAATGATCACCCGATCACTCGAAGGGTATCCAACCCTTTTTCAACAAGTTTACTAAGAGCTTAGTAACTAGCACTTTCCTAAGAAGGATCACTCAATATGCACAGGTTGCTAGTACAGAACACGGATCTTTTCCTACCTTTGTTGCCGGTGCTACAAGCTCTATACTTACCACAACTCCAACAAAATCCTTCAAATCTGAATTTTTTTCTTTCACCAAGTTCATGTCTCAAATTTGTTTGGTTGTGTTGCATCCTATTACTTTGACACTTTCTTTGTCTAATAATGAGGCATACAAGGCATTTCTCGCCTTTCGATCGCACTCCAAATTCTTCTTATTAGCAAGAGTCATAGCATCACCTTTAGCAACAAGGATGATGTGACTAATAGTAGACTCACACACATTAAGACCAAGTGACATCAGATATGAGAACATTCTATTCTTCCATAATTGATAATTTTGTCCATCAAAAGTAGGGATACCCTTGTTTTTAACACTGTTAAGGCTATGCTTGATCTCAATTAGTATTAGAGATGAAAATTCACAGGAGCAACAAACAACTTCAAATCAAGGCAAGAAAATTACATCAATAAACAAACCAGTCTTTGATACTACTTGATGTGGACCTTTTTACATCACACACTTAGAAGGGGTTGAATTAATGTGAGATATTCACTTTTTACAAATCTATCTAGATTTAAACTTTGTGACTTGTTAGAGACAATGATCCAATATTTATTTCTCCTTTATGTGAGAGCAGCCATACAGATATCAATTAAAAGCAAGCAACTGAGAACAATGGCAATTTTTATGTATTTCACCCATAATGTGTGAGCTACGTCCACAATATGATAGGATCACTCCTAAGTCACATGATCCACTCTTCTTATCAAGGGATACAACAATGTTGTGGAAGGATCACTGCTTAACAACTTGTGGAAGGACTACACCTTAACCATTTATAATGATCTCCCGATTACTCCGAGGGTATCAGACCCTTTTTCAACATGTTTATTAAGAGTTTAGTAACTGGCACATTCCTGAAAAGGATCACTTTATATGCACAGGCTACTAGTACAAAACATGGATCTTCTCCTTCCTTTGCTGTTAGTGCTACATGCCCTATACTTACGACAACTCCAGCAAAATCCTTCAAATCTAGATTTTCTTCCTTCACCAAGTTCATGTCTCAAATTTGTTTGGTCGTGTCGTACCCTATTGCATTGGTGATTTCTTTGTTTGATAAGGAGGAATAGAAGGCATTTCTCATCTTTTCGTCACATTCTAAATTCTTCTTATCAATAGGCGTCATAGCATCACCTTTAGCAATAAGGATGAAGTCACTAACAACAGACTCACTCACATCATGACCAAGTGACATAAGATATGAAAGCATTCTATTCTTACATAACTGATAATTTTCTCCATCAAAAGTAGGGATGCCCTTGTTGTTAACACTGTTCATGCTATCTATGATCTCAATCAGTAGTAGAGATAAAAATTTATAGCAGTAACAAACAATTTCAAATCTAGGCAAGCAAATTGGATAAACAGAGGAACCAGGCTTTGATACCACTTAATGAGGAACTTTTTACATCTCACACAAAGAGGGGGTTGAATCAATGTGAGATATTCACCTTTTATAAATTTATCCTAATTTAACCTTTGTGACTTGTTAGAGCCAATCATCCAGTATTTATTTCTTCTTTATATGAAAGCAGTCGTACAAATATCAATCAAACACAAGCACCTGAGAATACATGACAATTTTTACGTGGTTCACCCATAATGTGTGAGCTACGTCCAAGGTGTCATAGGATCATTCCTAACTCATACAACCCACTCTTATTATCAAGGGATACAATAATGTTATGGGAGGATCACTCTTTAACCACTTGTGGAAGGACTACACCTTAACTCCTTAGAATGATCTCCTGATCACCCCAAGGGCATCCTACCCATTTTCATGAAGTTAATTAAGAGTTTAGTAATTGACACTTTCCTAAGAAGGATCACTCAATATGCACAGACTACTAGTACAGAACACGGATCTTCTCCTTCCTTTGCTACCGATGCTGCATGCCCCATACTTACCACAACACCAGCAAAATCCTTTAAATCTAAATTTTCTTTGTTCACCAAGTTCATTTCTGAAATTTGTTTGGTGGTGTTACACCCTATTACATTGGTGATTTGTTTGTTTGATAAGGAGGAATAAAAGGCACTTCTCGCCTTTCCATCACACTCCAAATTCCTTTTATTTACAGGCATCATAGCATCACCTTCAATAACAAGAATGAAGTCACTAATAACAGACTCACACACATAAAGACCAAGTGACATCAAATATATGAGTATTCTATTCTTCGATAACTAATAATTCTATCCGTTAAAAGTAAGGATGTCCTTATTGTTAACACTATTCATGCTATCCAAGATCTCAATAAGCAATTGAGATAAAAATTCACAACAGTCAAAAACAACTTCAAATCGAGGAAAGTAAATTGGATAAACAGAGGAACCAGGCTTTGATACCACTTGATGAGGAGCTTTTTATGTCTCACACTAAGAGGGGGGGTGAATCAATATGAGATATTTGCTTTTATAAATATATCTAGATTTAACCGTTGTGACTTGTTAGAGCCAATGATCCAATATTTATTTCTTTTTTATGTGAGAGTAGTCGTAGAGATATCAATCAAACGCAAGAAGCTGATAATTCTTCATATCAGTAGGTGTCATAGCATCATATTCAGCAACAAGGCTGAAGTCACTAACAATAGACTCACACATAGTAAGACCAAGTGACATCAGATATGAGAGCATTTTATTCTTACATAACTGATAATTCTGTCTGTTAAAATTAGGGATGCCCTTGTTGTTAACACTGTTCATGCTATTTATCATCTCAATCAATAGTAGAGATAACCTTTGTGACTTGTTAAAGCCAATGATCTTGTTGTTCCCACAACCTTGTAATTGTTGTCAATTAGGTTTAAGTGTGTAAGAAATTAAAGCCACATGGAAGGGCAAGAAAGTAAATCCACATAGAAGGGCAAGAAAGTAAATCCACATAGAAGGGCAAGAAGGTAAAGCCATATGGAAGGGCAAAAAAGTAAATCCGCCACGTAAGGGCACGAACATAAATCTGCCGCGTAAGCCCTATTAGGGTTTCATGGAAGAGAGTATGTAAAGACCTTGGAAGACAAAACTAGGGTAAGGCCAACAAAATTGAATACATGGCAAATTGTTTGTTTGTGTTGCACCCTATTACTTTGGCGATTTCTTTGTCTAATAAGGAAGCATAGAAGGTATTTCTTGCCTTTCCATCACACTCCACATTCTTCTTATTAGCAGGCATCATAGCATCACCTACAGCAACAAAGATAAAGTCACTAACAGCAAACTCACACACATCAAGACCAAGTAACATCAGATATAAGAGCATTCTATTCTTCGATAACTAATAATTCTGTCCATCAAAAGTAAGGATGCCCTTATTGTTAACACTGTTCATGCTATCTATGATCTCAATTAGCAGTAGAGATAAAAATTCACAGCAGTAACAAACAACTTCAAATCAAGGCAAGCAAATTGGATCAACAGAGGAACCAGGCTTTGATACCACTTGATATCGACCTTTTTACATCTCACACTGAGAGGGGGGTGAATCAGTATGGAGTAGAAAGAAAAGAGCAAGGAGGATAATGCTGAATTTTGTATGGAACAGTAATATGAAGCCACATGGAGGGGCAAGAAAGGAAATTCATTGCAACTCCAATAAACCCTACTAGGGTTTGCATAGAAGGGAGTATATAAACTAGTAGAGCAAGAGAAAGAAGTGGGGAAATTGACCATCGAGAGAGCCAAATCTGAAATTCACCACCGAGAGAGAAAAACGACAAAGACACACCACCGGGAGAGCTAAACGGATACAAACCAGAAAAAGAGGCACCCACTAGTGTAAGAGAGAGAAAGCCACCACCGAAGAGCAGACCAGACCAGACATACACCACCGGGAGAGAGAGAGACACCACCGAAAGAGCAGACCAGACCAGACATACACCACTGGGAGAGAGAGTGACCAACGGCAAGAGAAAACACATGGTGAGAGAAGACAGCGCACCATTAATGAGGGAAGAAACGGTGCACTATTGGTGAGAAAAGAGACGGTGCACCATCGGTAAGGGAAGAGACGACACACCAATGGACAAGAGCATCCCAAAGGCGTGAAACGGCCAAGTGAGCAAACCAAGCATTCCGAAGGTGTGAAATGGACGAGAGTATCCCAAAGGTGTGAAACGTGTGACTGAAATAGCAAACCCCTAGAAAGTGTGTGACGGTGAAAGTAGATCCATGAGACGTGAAATGGACGGAGGAGTGCAGCAAAACCATGAAACGGATGGGAGAGTACAGCAAAACCGTGAAACAGACAGGAGTTAAGCGGAATCGTGCAGCGAAGTGGATGCAAACCAGAAACGTGTGTGAGGCGTGAGACCAGCGAAGCAGATGCAAATCAAAAACTAGAAGCTGGAGGTAGGCCGAGATACATGAACCAAAAAAACCAGAAGCTGGAGGCAGGTCGAGAAACGTGAACCAGCAAAACCAAAAGTGTGGTGTAGGCCAAGAGACTGAAACGGTAGACCAAGAGCGTGGTGCAGGCCAAGAGACGTGAAACGGCAGACCCTGAGGCAGTCCGTGAGGTGTGAAACGGCAGACCTGAAGTGTGAGTGCAGGCCGTGAGACGCTGAGACTAGGAGTTGGGTGAGACAACCTAAAGAAGAAATTCAGTGTTAAAATTGAGAGAACTTAACGTATTTCTAGATTTCTTCAAGAGAGGTTAGAGAGAGTTTTGGTGATCTTCCAAGCGGTAGTGAAGCAGCTTATTCAAATCTACTAGAGGCAACACAAGCTAGAAGAAGGGTAGACACAGTAAGTGACACTCTTTGTATTGTGATTGCTTTGTATTTGCAATAGTGAAAGGAGTAGAAGATTACGACATCCATTGTAATCATAAGGAATACCACACTGGTATTCTCAAGTATAGTGGATTGTCTCGGTATAGGAAGAATCCCTACCACCATGGAGTACGTCACATTGATGGAACCACGTAAATCTCTCGTGTCTTTGCTTTGGATTTACATTCTGTGTTTTGAATTGAGTTGTGAACGCAGCTAAAGAATCATCAAACCCATAACCTAAAAGAAGACCTAATCAAAAATAACCAATCTGTTCAATAGGCAAGGTGTCTAAAAGGTAACTTTGGGGACTATTGTGACTAGTAGGTAACAATAGATCTACCTTAATGGAATTTGAGAAAGAGTTCATTTCTGAGAAGAGTTTGAAGTTGTTCACCTATCAATTAAAAAGAAAGGGTGTAATACTGATTCACTCCCCCTCTCAGTATTATAGACTAGTAAATCCTAGGGTGTGTAAGGAACTTCAATTGGTATCAGAGCACAGGTTCACCAGTTTGAAGCTTAATAGCTTGGTGTAGTAGTTTGAAGGGTTTTAGAAGTTTTAACTTGTTCAGCATACTGAGAAATGGATGTCGGTACCAACACCAACACTACTTACAACAAGAAGGTTCCAATCTTCAATGGAACCAACTACCATATGTGGAGAGCGAGAATGCAGGTGGTATTTGCAACCATGGGCTTGAATGTGGTGAAATCTGTATAGGAGGTTTTGAGCCTCCAAAAGAAGGTAAAGATCCAACCCCAGAGGAATTAAGGCAATTTGAGATCAATGGGAAGGCCTCAAATGTCATCATTTCAGCATTGACAGATGCTGAATATGCTAAAGTTATGGACTACAAATCTGCTAAGGAGATATGGGACAGATTGCAGAAGGTCTATGAAGGTGATGGCAGAATGTAGAAGAATGAGACAGTCCAAGAATTCTTCACTAGGGTTATTGATGTTGTAAATGGCCTTAGAAGTCATGGGAAGAACAAGAAGGACTCATTTATTATGAAGAAAATTCTGAGAATTCTGCCTGAGAGGTTTGCCTCAAAGGTGGCAGCCATAGAGGAGAGCAGAGATCTTAATTCTATGTCACTGCATGATCTCCAGTGCAATCTCATTGCATATGAGATGAGAATAAAGTTAAGTGAAAGCTCCTCAACATCAAAGCTATCAAAGGAGGCAGCTTTCAAAGCTATGAGACACTTGAAGATAAGAGAAGAGAAAGAATCATCCAGTGAGGATAATGATGATGATGAGGAAGAAAGTGAAGGTGAAGTGTTGGTTTACTTCACAAGGAAATTCAAAAAGGGGTCTAAGAAGGGAAAAGGACAGTTGTCCTTGAGATGTTATCGTTGTGGGCAGACTGGACACTTTACTTCTCAATGCAAAGTGAAACTTGATGATGAAGATGAGGATGGTGATGATGAGCAGAATTCAAAATGGAAAAGACCATCATTCAAGTCAAGGAATTTTAGCAAGAAGACTGCTAACCCAGAGAAGAAGAAGAGAGACTCATTTAAGAGTTATGTGAGCCAGACAAAGGAAGCCGATGAGGAGGAAGATGTAGACTCATCAAATGAGCATGCCTTTATGGCATAAGCTTGATGTGGTAGTTCAACCTCTGAAGAGGAAGAGGAGATTGATGAAGAAGAACCAGATCTTGAAGCTGAGTTAGAAGCAGCTTCAAAGGAGATAATCAAAAGGGGTATAACCATAAGAAGGTTGGAGGCCCATATAAAACAAGTTGAAGCAAAGATTGAGGAAGCACAAAGTCAAAAGGATGAAATAAAGGCTGAACATATTGACTTGAAGAGAAGATTTGAAGAACAGATCAAAATATGTGAAGACCTTACAATAGAACTTGGCTCAAGGACTTTAACATCAAGTATAAGTAGTTTCTTCTTGGCATGTGGAACAAGAGGTTACTCCACAAGATAGCTAGTAATGGAAGGGCTAGCTTGGATATTAGGCTAGCTAGTTAGATCTTGAATAAGAGATTGCTCCATGAGGTGGCTAGTAATAAAGGAGCTAGCTTGGATTTCAATATGGCTAGTTAGGTATTGGGCAATGATAAGGCTTTAATAACAGCTAGAAAGGTAAGAAATTGGATAGAGGATATGGGGGGTCAATGCTTTTCAACAAATTCTGCCACTAGTTATCCCACTGCTTACCTATGTTCTTAAGCACAAGTACATAATTTTTATCTCTATAACCATGACAAGAAGCTTTCTTCAAAGGATTCCTTTGTAAACTAGTGTAACTACCCTTTGAGATGCATAAATTTTTCAAGTACAAGTGTGATAGGTGATACCTTGCCTTGTCAAATCAAATAAACATTATCTGTGACCAACAAAGACCCACATCGCTATGAAGTATCTTTAGAAGGCTACTAGGTTCTAATCACTAATAAAACATTCATACATTCATTCATTCTATTGAAATAAATAGCAAGTTCAACAAAAAAAAATACATTTTCTTAAGTTACTAATAAAAGTAATATCCAAAAATTCTACTAAGAGCAAATTATCCTAATACTTATTAAAATTAAAAATTAATTTTATAGGCACAATAATCATAACTTGGTAGTTTCCTCATCTTAAAATTTAGCTTCTATGTCAATCTTCAAATTGTTGTTTTTAGATAAAGTCTTCAACAAATCCATATATTCTTTAATTGTTAGGAACTTTTTAGGAGATAATTATCATTAAAATTAAGAAAACACTCCTCTAAGTACTTCTTAGTCATAATTGGGTAATGCTCCAAAATAAAAATTTACAAAGGGAACAAAGATTGAAAAATTTACGCATTAAAAGTCCCATTATACACAATTCATCAATCAAACTGATGCACACTTTTTCTGATCCAAGTAACAAGAAATCGTCCATAACATCATATCGATTATCCAAAAATTTTAGTAATTCATTGTGTTGGTTCACTACCTTCAAACCCAATAAATGTTAAAAACCTATTTTTCCTATTCTTTTAACTATTTTTACATGTAGTTTCTATTGGGTATACATAGCTATATGTGTCAATCAATTATGTTACATTTGCTAAATAATATAAAAGTGTGTTTTTAATCCTTTTAACAATATTAATATGTGGTCTCCATTGATTAAACATAACTATAAGGGTATAAGAACAAAACTATAAGAAAGGTTTTAGCTAACATGGTTGAAACACTTAAAGAAGTGTGGGTAATGAAAATTGGCAAGATTGAGTTTTATCATAATGCAAATTTATCTAATTACACTTAAGTCTTTTCATTCTTATGGTTATCCAAAAATTTTAGTAATTCATTGTCTTGGTTTACCACCTTTAAACCCATTAGATGTTGAAAATTTGTTCTTTTATTCTTTTAACTATTTTTACACGTGGTTTTTATTGGCCAAATGTGATGCGAAAAACCCCAAAAAGACGTGGTTTAGGGACCCCACACACACAAGGAATCAAAGAACAACCAGGAAAGCTAAATCAGAGTTTAATATCACAAACCCTAGACCCACCCTTCAAGGAACACGAACCTAGAACATTCAAGAAGGATATGGACACCACACTCCAGAAAAGGAAGGAATTGGGAGTGATAAGTCGCTGGGAATGCCACAAGAAGAAATACCTCTTGATAAGTTCCTTAGTCCCTAAAAGAACCGAGAGGAAAAAACCCTTGCTTTCTATTTCACTCAAAATTGTCTGATGCTCCAGAGCTTACAAGGGGTGCCTATTTATAGGCTAAGATAGTAATCCTAAAGAGGTACAAATTCCTACTTAGGAGAAATCCTTATTTTGGAGGAATTCCTGATTGTGGACAAATTCCAACATAAATAATAAACTCTTATTTAAGAAGAAATGCTATTACTTATTCTGACCTATTAAGTATTCTAATTATATTAATTGGGCCTAGACTCCTTATCAAACTTGAATTCGCATCATTTGAAACTGGGTTGGCCTGAATGTTCTGAATCAGCCCATTTAGTGCTTCTTTAATCTTTTTGGCTCTAGCTCGTGTTATTGGGCCTTCTGGAATGTGCAATGGACCTCTTGCAACCATTGAAGCCTTCCACCCATCATCTTTATGGTTCTCATCAAAATGTGACTATATGTGTTAATGAATTATGTTACATTCGATAAACAACATGAAAGTGTGTTTTTAATCCTTTTAACAATATCAACATGTAGTTTCCATTGGCTAAACATAACTATAATGGTAGAAGAACAAAAATATAGGTAAGGTTTTAGCTAACATGGTTGAAACACCCACTTTGGCAAGATTAAATTTGATCACAATGTAAATATATCTAATTATACTTAGTCTTTTCATTCTTATGGTTTAAACACAATTTTAGAAATCTATTCAAAAGGTTGAAATAGACAATAGCACTAAATTTTTGACATACCTATAATATCTAGCACTTAAATCAAATGTATGTTTTTTATTAAAAAAAATTGCAAAAATAAATAAACAAGGGATTTCAACAAGAAATGTGAAAAGAAATATTTGATATAAAACTAATAAATCAATAAGGGATCACTAGTTTTTCTTTCTTTGAAAGTTTAATCATTTTCGGATTTGCCTTCTATGGAGGTAAATACAAGAATCATAAGGAAAGTAATATAAGATGACATAGGTAAAACAAAAAAAATAGAAAAGGGAAATAATTTGAAAACACCTATAATTGTAAGATCTCAATAACTATTTGTAATCTAGAAACAAAAAGATGGCAAGTAGTGAACTAGAGGTGTGGATGGTGTGATACGATTTTCTTAATTTATGTGATTTTATATTTGTCTTTTATTATTTTTGAATTATTAGATATGATCATTTCCTTATTAATGGGCTATAATGTTAGACGTTTTACACTATATATTTGTAATGCCTTATAATTTACTTCAAGTAAGCATTAAAAGATATTAAGAGATTCAAATTTATTAAAGGTTGATTCCTTCAAAAAGTTAATATTTTGTCTCTTTATTTTTGTAGTTTTCTTATTTCCAATCTTAACTTCTCATCAGGGTGGTTTTGCTATCCTTGTGGATAAGGGAGAAGAGCAAATAAAGTGTTGTTCCCACAGCCTTGTATGGGTTGTAATTGTTGTCAACTAGGTGTAAGTATGCAAGAAAGTAAAGCCACATGGAAGGGCAAGAAAGTAAAGCCACACAGAAGGGCAAGAACGTAAATTCGCTGCGTAAGCCCTGAAGGGGTGAGAACATAAATCCGCCGCGTAAACCCTGTTAGGGTTTCATGGAAGAGAGTATATAAAGACCTTGGAAGACAAAACTAGGGCAAAGCCAACACAATTAAATACACGGCAAAACACAAAAGTGTGTGTGTTGTTCCCACAACCTTGTATGGATTGTAATTGTTGTCAACTAGGTTTAAGTGTGTAAGAAAGTAAAGCCACGTGGAAGGGTAAGAAAGTAAATTCACCGCGTAAGCCCTGTTAGGATTTCATGGAGTAGAGTATATAATGGTCTTGGAAGACAAAGAACAAGGTGTTGGCAATATTGAGCATTCAGAAAAACCTAGACAACCGACCAACCAAAGAGAACACCAAACCCTACACGGAAGAACACCACCGCTGAGGACGAAGAGAGTAAACAGTGCAGCCGACGGATGAACCGAGTGAACAATAGCCGTCGTGAACAGTTGCGTCGAGAGAGAGAAAGAAGGAGGAGACGCTGAAATTAGGGGCTGAACGAAGAGCAGTGAACAGAGGACGGCCAAATCGGAGCCGTCGACGGGAAGGAGAGAGAAAACACAGCCCTCGACGGCCGAAAAATCGAGCAAACCGGTGGACTAAGAGAGAGACAACTCAGTCGACGGACGAAGAGAGAGAAAACGCAGCCGACGGACGAAAAGAGAGAAAACGCAGACCGGAGAAGGAGAGAAACTCGTGAGGAACGGCACACCACCGGTACACCAGTAGTTGGCGAGGAGACGACACGACTGGACGGCCGAAAGTGGGTGGACGGAAAAGACCTATGCGGCCAGATCGGAAGGAGAGAGAAACCCGACGGCCAAATCAGAGCAGACCGGCGGGAAGAGAGAGAAACCCGACGGCCAAATCGAAGCAGACCAGCAAGAAGAGAGAAACCCAACGGTGAACGGAAAAGTGAAATCCAGTGAAGAGAGAAAGAAATTCGGTGAAGAGAGAGAAATCTGGCGGGAAGAGAGAGAAATCCAACTGGATAGCAGGAGAGAGAGAAACGGACAGGCGAGCCGCGAGATAGTGAGATTGTGAGACAAGGAGACGGGTAAGACCGTAAGACAGTGAAAGTAGGAATTGTGTGAAACAATGTAGAAATTCAGCGAAGCATTGAACTCCACGTATTTCTAGACTTCTTCAAGATAGGTTAGAGAGCATTGCGGTGAACTTCTAAGCGGTAGTGGAGTAGCCTTTCAATTCAACAGAGGCAAGACAAGCTAGAAGAAAAGTAGACATAGTAAGTGACACTCTTTGTATTGTATTTGCTTGGTAATTGCAATATTGAAAGGAGCAGAGAATTAAAGACATCCATTGTAACCTGTATTCACAAGTATAGTGGATAGTCTCGGTAGAAGGAGAGTCCCTACCACCGTGGATGTACGTCACGTTGACGGAACCACGTAAATCTCATGTGTCCTTAATTTGCTTTACATTCTGTGCTTTGAATTGAGTTGTGAACGCAGTTAAAGTATCAGCCAACCCATAATCTAACGAAGACCTAAACAAGAACATCCGTACTGTCTATTAGGCAAGGTGTCTGAAAGGTGACTTTGGGGACTATTGTGATTAGTAGGTAGCAACAGATCTACCTTAGTCGAGTCTGAGAAAGAGTTTGCTTTTAAGAAGAGGTTGAAGTTGTTCACTTACCTGTGAATTGCGAATTGTGGTGATACTGATTCACCCCCCCTCTCAGTATCACAAACTAGTAGATCCTAGGGAGAAGTCGGGAACTTCAGTGTGGACGGCCAAATAGAGAAAACAGAAAAACACAACATATGGCCAAAGCACACCAACAGCAAGCGAACGGGAGAACAGGGGACGACAAAATAGAAAAGAAGTTGTAATGAACAGTAGCCGTCATCGGAAAAGAGGAGAGGTTGGCAAATTGACCAAATCAGAGCAAA